>WURS02052076.1:0-10930 GCA_011762765.2 Rhinocypha anisoptera | reverse complement strand
GGCTAAAGTTTTTGACTTGGTGGATAATGAGATCCTGCTAAGGAAAATTCATTTCTATGGAATATGAGGAGTTTTAAACAGTCTCATCAAATCTTTCCTATCAAAAAGGACCCAAGCAGTAACTATCATAGCTATAGCATGATAAAACATACTTCATCTTACCAGGAGGTAGTATGGGGTATTCCTTAAGGTTCAATTCTGGGACCTCTGTTGTTTTTCTATATGTCAATGACCTTTCTTCATTCTCAAATGGTAATATTTGCTGTTGACACAAACTGTTGCTGTATGCTGTAACACAAACCATCTTCATGAGCAATTCATGAGTAATTGTTTAAAATGCTGTAAATAATATAGTCATTGTGCTCTGCTAACAATTTAAGGATAAATAAGACCAAATTCTCTTTTGTTTTTCCTACCCAGAAAAAAAATGATTACAGCCCATTCGTGAAATAAGCAGATAATAGTCTTAGGTGAGTGAATGACACAAATTTTTTCAGTCTTTTCACCAATAAAAATTTGAACAGATCTCCACATTGAGGTTATTTCATCTTCAATGGTTCTGACTGCTACTTAAGTAGACGAATGATTCAGCTGACAAATGAAGAAACAGCTATTACATTTTATTATGCATATATCTACAGCAGATCTAAATATGGCATATTAGCCTGGGGTCACTCACCTAAAACATTATACCTATTTAAATTAAAAAATGGGTGGCAAGGATCATATGTAGAGCTAAGAAACAAGTTAACTGTTGAGATCTGTTTAGAAAACTACAAATCCTTCCCCTATCCTGCATACATATTTTCCACACAGTGACGTTCCTTAAAGAATTCCAACCAAAACTCAATCTTAAAAAGAATCATGATATTCATGATTACCCATTTAGAAATAGAGATGATTATGCTGTGAAATGTCATAAACTAACTCTCTTCAGCTCTAGGGCAATTGTCATAAGTTGTAGAAAATTCAATAAACTACCTAAATCACTAAAATATGAAAAGGAAAATCCCAAGTTTAAAGCCTATTTGAGACTGTATGTTTTAAAAGCACTGTTTTTATTCTTTAAATGAATATCTTAATGATCCCAATTATGTGCTGTAATTTGTTTGGCTGACTTTCTTTTGTATTTTTTAATTACTTTAATTTTTCTGATGGGTCCTATGTATTTACTTAAATACATATCTCTTGAGCTAATAAAAATAATATTATTATTATCTTGTGATAATGACACGAGCCAGTTGGTAACTTCAACACCTCAAAATATATTCATCATAATCAGTTTTTAAGCAATAGGTTATAAATATAAAATGTATTATTTTTATTCATGTCCTTTTATTATATATCTATATTATTTGTGATTATTATGATATCACTCCATTGCCTTATTATTGTTAATTTGCATCGTTTCTGTTGCCACTTAACATGAAAGGGTGAAAGGACTTTTTATTATGTACTATGTTTAAAATAAAAAAGGGGTTTCATTATTCAGCGTGTCTTCTGAAGGAGAATCTATATTTTATGTTAGTGTTTCCCATATGGCACTCATAGAGAATGTTTAGGATTGAACCCTGCAGACCTGAGTAGGGCACAATGGATTAGCATTCTTATTATTTGTCCTCTAGTGTTCACAGGTTCATTAAGGCATGCTCTCCACTTTGGTAATGAATATCAAAGTTGGTGTTGAATCACCAGAGATCAAATTTCTGTAACCAATATTTTCCTCATTTCTTTCATGCTGGAATCATAATAGAAAAGGATTTACCCTTTCATGCCAGAGCCCTAAACTGGTATACAGTTCCTGTACATGAGTGTGCGACAAAATAGAAGAAAAATTACCAAAAAATGATCATCCGTAATGGGGGGATGATTCTGAACTCCAGATATATCAGTTGTTCGGCATGAAAGGGTTGACTTAATTGACTTTTTTTGCCAATAAATATATGAATAATATTCAACGTTAATATTTTCCATTGACTAAATAGACCAGTTTGCTATGACTTTCATGTTGAGTCAATTATTAAGGGTGCAAGAATAAGACATTGAAAGGTCAAATAGTATCAATTTTATTTATTGGTATGTCAAGTGATAAATGTAGACCCAAGAGTAAATTTTCACTTTCCTTTGCCCTTCTTCTTCTTCTTTTGTGCACTTGGCCATTGAAACCCCCTACACATTAGTGCATCTTGTACATTATGGCAAATGTAGTAGGCATTTTCAACTGCAGCTTCACTGAATATATCCACTGCATAGCGTGCTGAAGAAAGTAAAAGAGATTTTTAGATTATTTCAGTCTAATTTTAAGTTGTTAAAAATAGTAGTATAATAAATGCTAGTGGTTATGTTTCCCATCTTCGCTTTTGGTAAAGTAAAGAGTAAAGTAAAAAGTAAAGAGTAAAGTAAAAAGTAAAGAGTAAAGTAAAAAGTAAAGAGTCATGTTGAGTTAACTATAAACAGAAAATCTATTACTATGATTTATTCTAAAAATAGAAATGTTAAGGATTTCTAAAGTTAAACTTTATTAGTGTTGTAGTTGTATCATGAAAAACCATATCTCCCTAAAATCCTGGGTATTTATATCCAGATTTCTAATATTCTGTTAGATTTTTGTTATTACACTATCATTTTTGAAAAGAATTATGTGTACTTTGGATAACAACACAAATTATTTAAGTATAAATAATATTCAATGGTGGAAACGTACCACAAATATTTTTATAATATTTCCCTAACATTTTGTACGAATGTAAACACTCAATTCATTTAAATTAAATCTTTTTTCTGCTTAATTCATTCTGTTGCCATATTTGATGGAACATCCAATGATTATATTCTCACAATTTAATGTCATCATGAAGATAAGGAAAAGCTAAATATAATGGCTAAAATAAATAATTATTAAATCTAACAAAGAAATATTTGATTTTATAGTATTTAAATTTAATGACTTTTCCGAAAGGGCTAAGGGTAAATTCTGGGTCCTTTATATTCACACCATTCTCTTTCTTTTTGACCAGCCCTTCTTATGTTAAATAAATTTATGCTTTACAAGCAAATTATAGAAAAAGACTCATTAAACATAAACATATATATGTAGGATAGTGTTGAACAGTTGAACAGCTGAAAAACACAATGTAAACATGCAAAAGGGACAGAATGAAGACGTGCAAGAATGCACGGAGACATTTGAGTTCACTGTGAGTTAGTTTTCACCTGGAAAAAAACACTAAATCTGTTGGATTAATGACTGGTGAATGAAATATCGCAAGTGGAAATTTATATTTTATATTATTTATTATCATATTACCCACAAAAAGCTCTGAGCCAATTACAGTGGCACAATATAACAACAAGGATGATACACAAAATATCCAAGCCATAGGTGGAGGATGAAAAATCCATTTAGTCGGAATTTGAACTGTGACCTCCTGATTGGTAGGCAAGGATGTTACCCTGCCATCACCAAGGCTGGCATAGTAGTTTATACATTTTTCCTTGATGTACGCATATGCATGATGAAGAGGGAACTACTTTGCTCAAGGGAGATATCCCTTCAAACATGGAAGCTATGTGTGAAAACATTTGTATGGAGCATAGCACTCAATGGGTCAGAGACATGGACTATTGGAAAAACAGTCCAAAGAAGAATAGAAGCCTTCGAAACATAGTACTGAAGGAGAATGCTGAAAATCAAGTGAACAGATAGAGTTAGGAATGAGGAAGTGTACAGAAGAGCAGTGGAACCTAAGTCAAAGTGGAGTATGATAAAGAAAAGAAGAATAAGGTGGATAGAACACACCCTGAGGCACAATTGGTTTGTGAAGAATATAATAAAAGGAAAAATAGAGGGGGCAAGGCCCCACTGGGAGGACCGAGGGACAAATTTATAGGGAAACTTATGAGAGGCGTTAGAAAGAAGACATTCCAAGGGGTAAGAGACCTAGATCTAGATAAGTAAGGATGGATGGCTGCAGCCAACCAACCTTCAGATTGAAGTACTGATGATGATAATCCATATGTATCTAATTAATAATATACTAATCCAATCTAATACGTATGACTCTTTGACGAATGATTTATTTTTCTCACATTTTGATTTGCCTTCAGACCTCTTTCCTTTTCCACCTGGCTTCTTTGCTGGCTTTGCTGGCTTTTTCCCTTGTGGCTTTTCAGCAGCTGCTTTGGATGCCCCCTTCTTAGTGGCAGCTTTCTTTTTTCCCTTACCCTTCCCCTATAAAATGTTAAAAGTTTTAATTCTTGCCTATGAAATGCATTATTTCTTAAGAAATTTATTCATTCGAATGAGAATTGTTGTTATTTGATTTCTAAGGGCAGCATTCATTGTATATGTCTCTGCTGAAATTTTTACTTTTTTATGCACTCTTTTCATACAAATACCTAACCAATAGAAATAAGATGAAACAACAGGCCAAACAAGTCAACAATTTGGCCATTTGTAATATTGCCTCACCAATCTCTTTTTATCGTATTATTTCAGCAATATTTGTACCCTGGCTCCGACAGCTTTAGATTGGTGCATCTGTTAGTATGTACAGTTGATAAGAAGGGGGATAGAATTAATATTTGAGAAAAATAGAGGCGCGTGGCGTATAAGATTTTATCTACTTTGATAAGTAAGAGATTTTAACTATGTAAAGAATGACCTTGGGGAGTGCCAGTGTGGATTTATGTTTGGCAGAGGCACTGCTGATCGACTATTTATTTTAAGTCAGATAAAAAAATAAATTTGATGAATGTCATTACTTTACAATTTTTAATTGTTGACTTTTAAGACCAAAATAAAAAATTAAAAGAACTGAAGGACATTGAAGCATGCGTAGGTAAGTAAAACACGGAGGAATATGAGGCTGTTGAGAAGATGAAGAATTGACATGTTTGGTGTCATGGAGATAGACAAAACGTACCCAGATCCTGTAACCTTTTATAGTCACTTTGTGCCAAACTTAAGTAGGAAATTATTGGTCCGTGGAAGAGCGGGATAATTGATGCTTAACATATTCCATGGGGGACTTCGAAGGGGAGCCACTATGTATGTTTTCCGTAATCTCAGACTTTTGGTTGATATGCCATTTTGTTAGATTCGCCGTTGGAACCCTCAAGAATATCTGATTCGGAGCCGTTACAGATCACGTAAAAGTAGTCGTTTTAAGTTAATGAGTTGAAAGGGCAAGATTTGTTAGTCCTTCGTCCCCAAACGCCCACAAATGTCAAAGTGTCGGCGATCATGCCAATTGAGTTTCTTTTTTTAATTACCTGATAGATGCACATTTGGCAGAGCTTATACTGACGATAGAAATGAAGAAACAAATAAATAGAGGTTGTATGAGAAAACATTGTGATCCTTCTCACACTGTAGTAAACTAGGCATGTTATTATTGGGGACGTAGGCAAGGGTTCGCCAAAGACACAAGTGCCCCTCTCCCTCCACTCCTTTTGTGCAATGGACGTAAATTATCATTGTTTCCACGTGGTACTCAAATCATTAATTCTCGTCTAAAAGACTTAATGAATTTTACAAGGATCTGATCGGATGACCTTTACTCGGTGTATGAATATGCATACTTATCTTTTACCTAGATCTAAGTCATTTAATTCCTCGCTAAAACGCTATGAATTGACAGATCTGTCACCGGCGAGTGACATAGACTGTCGCTTCTGTCATCAATTCGGTCATGTTTCCGATATCCGTCCGCGAATCTATTTCCCTGATACACTCATAATTTGCGATTGTCTCCATTCAAGATAACTTATAAATAATAATACGTAACTTAAAACGCTAAGTAATATTCGACAGGATTTTATTCTCATGGTAAGAGTTTAGGCGTCATTATCACGTACCCAGTGATGACGCCTAACTAGTCAACTAGAACGAGAGAATAAAATTCTGTGGAATTTACTTAACGTTTTAAGTTTTCATTTTCCTGTGAACATGAACTTCCACATAGTTCACCAGAAAACCATAGTGTACAAAAAATACTCAGCGAGGCGCGAAATAAAAGGAATTATTTTCTCACACAATTAACACGGTAATTCTGCGTCGCCATATTAGAATGTATAGTGGTTAGCGTAAATGAAAATACATACTTACTGCCATTTTTTTCACTCAGGGAGGTATTCACTGCTTCACCCCTCTTCGCCACCAAACGCTTCGACTGTTGTGGTGGCAATGGTTACTAGGAAACCAGTATTCCTCCGATATTGATTAAATCAGAGAATTCAGTGAGCAAGGAAAGATGCGGTTCAGATTTGTTGTGGAAGGAATACATTCCATTCAATTGAGGATTGGGTCTTGGCATATTTTTTTTCCTGAGGGAATTTACAAAAACCAAACAAAACTCACAGTTGAAAGCAGCAGTCAGGAGAACATTTGGGGCTCAATTGTGGCATTTACAGCCGTTTGAATTTTAATCGTTTCACACGCCCACAAAAAAACTTTAAACAGAGTCACCTTCCACTCACTCATCGACGACGTCATTTTCCTGTACATGCGCATCAGGATACGCAGTGACGCACTTCTTCCCCACAGAATGCGTCATGTCAACAACACCTCTCTCAGCTGCGACGATTTCGAGCGTGTTTTTGCTGCAGTAGTGGTAGTAATATTTGTGTTTACATGGTGCTCCGACGGCTAAGGCCATTTCGCACCTCTTCAATTCGCAGAAAAAAACCCTATTGGACAAACACGACACCCATGCCCTGGGCGGGACTCAAACCAGCGACTTTTGGGTTAGCCGGCGAGCGCGCTACCCACCGGGCTAACCCAGGCGGCGTTTTTGCTGCATCTCGTAAACTTCGGTACTTCATTGTTTTTGTACGTCGTAATTATTTGAGTCGGCTTTCATAAAATTTTCTTCCATAGACGCAGAGAATCTATTTAGCAAGGGCGACCTTACCACAGAACCGTGCCTCTCGATGGTACAATTCTGTGGTGAGGTCACTCTTGCGCTCCAGCGGTTGGATACGCTGGATATGGAACGTAGGGGCAGATGACGTCATAATACGGCCGAAGAATCAGACGTAACTGCACCCTCATAAACATTTGGCATTTCAGCGATTTTATTTACAGTTTATTCACAACAGTTTTTTCAACTAACCGTAGCAAGCCATCAGCAAATCTCTTCTGCCCAATACCGGCGACCTCAATATTGTGGAGAATATAAGTTTCCTGGTCCTAGTGCCATGTGCACAAAACTATATAACCACCTCTCCCTATTAAAATGTAGAGAGTTTAACTGTCTTTAAAAATAATGTTTTTGAATACCTGATAGACAAGTGTTTCTACAATATACATGGTTACCTCTGTCCATATGATTGACTTATTTAGTTTAAATATAATGTTTTGTAAATAATTTTGTTTTCTATATAGTATGTACCCTGACGTGGCCTATAAACTTTACTAATGTATGTACTGTACAGTGCATTGTGTCCTTTGATCAAATAAATTATTATTATTTAGCATATTATGCAGTAACTATACGCTTTTCACAATACATAATGTAATTTTTCTTAATATATTTTCTCTTCTCTATACGTTGGCAAGTAAAACTTTTATGCAAAGTCTCACTTATTCCCACGTCATTATTTTAAATTGATACATATTTCAATGTCTCTCAGGAAGGAAGGAAATTCCATTGTGACGCGCCCGAACCGCTCCGTCAAAGTGGTAGGGGCGCTACACCTGCTTACACCCCCACCCCCTTTGTGCCTCCTGCCTCAAATTTCTTTACTTGGTCACCTTACCTGTGCGCCATGTCAGGAGAGGGAAGGATTCGTGCTAGTTCCGGTCAGAAATTCTTAAACCCTTCTCCCTCGACCCTGATCGACGGTGTACGTGGGTCAGACCACTGAGAATATCCAAGGTATAAAAGATATAATCTCGAGAAACCATTCGGATGATCTTCACATAAATCACAGTAAATAGAAGAGGTCACCGTCATTATACATGTAGTAAGTAGCTTAAGGTAAGTAACAAAATTTTCGCTTGGTTTATGGTGTTTTTTTAAGGTATGAGACAAACATTTTTTATCACCTTTTCTTGAAATGTTATTTGGGCTTAAACATATAAAGTACCCTTTTTTTCGCCTTCCGGAGAAAACCTGAAACTTTAAACCTCAGTAAAACCACAATAGAGCAACAACAGTTGTTTTTGCTCTATTGTTGTAAATAGTTGCAACAAAGTTGCAGGAGAAACTCGAGTGACGATCATGGCACGGAAAGAGTTCTCGGCAACACTGCGGCCAAAAAGACTTATTCGTATTTCGTCTGCGTTTTCCTTGCTTTGTCAACGCGAATAAATAAAAATCAGTAAAAAATAAGTCCACAAACTTGGCACTTTAGCATTAGGCACTTGCTCGTTCATACAAGAAAAGGTTAACAACGGTGCAAACTTCGATTGCGTACGGCCACCCGATGAAGAGATAAAGTTGTTTTACATTATTAGCAACAACTACTTTCGTTTTAATTTAAAGGGCATATGAGTTGGCAAACCTATTGAGAAAGGATCAATCCTAGATATGTTAAGGTTTGATGCCGAAAAGTTACTCTATTTTGGTTTTACGAGGTTTAAAGTTTCAGGTTTGCACCAGAAGGCGAAAAAACAGGCACTTTATTTGTCTAAGCCCGAATAACATTTCATGAAAAGGAGATAAAAATATTTGCTTCATATCTTATAATGAAGCATAATACAAGCTAAATTTTGATGTTTCCTGATGATGTTAAAATTTGTCGGGAGATCAGGGGATTAGAGGATTGTGCGTTATTACAAGACGATTTGGATGGACTGGTCAATGCTAAATAAGTTTCCATTTAATGCTAAAATGTTATACTCGTATAATGTCATTATTAAGGAAGGTGAAATAGAGAGTTTTGATTATCAATTGAATGGCGCTGAATTGCAAAGAGTGTGGTCCCATAAGGATCTTTGAGTGATTTTCACTAGCACACTTACTTTTAATAAGCATATTGTGTCAGTGGTATCATCTTCAATGAGAGTATTAGGGTATGTGTTAAGATCTACCAGATGCTTCTCATCAACTAGTCCCTTGGTTGTGCTATATACTGCTCTTATGAGAAAAAGGTTAGAGTATGGATCAACTACTTGGCCACCTCATTGTAAGAGGTATCGTATATAAATGCAATTGAGAAAGTGCAAATGAGATTTCTAAGAGCTTTATATATGAAGGAATATGGGACCTATCCTGTACTTGAGAACTATGTCCCTTCAAGGATATTATTGGAGTTGTTCAATATATGTAGTCTTGGAAAGAGGAGATATATGAGGGACGTATTTTTTTATATGACATTGTTAATGGTGTATGTGATTCTCTATTGATTGATCAAATTAACTTTGATGTGCCAAATGTGTACTGTAGGAGTAAATTGTTTGTAAGGAAATGATACAATACAGACTATTGTGAAAAAGCTCCTCTCATCAGAATGTGTAATATGTATAATGTACGTAATATAGTGAATTGGACATATTTGGACAAAGGAAAGAATCCTTACGAAGGGTCAGTTTATGTTGTGATTTGTAATGCTATATATACAAGTATGTTAGTCATTTGTCCTGTAATTTATTCTTATTGTTGGATAAACTAAAATAAATAGATATATAAAATTTGGTATCAATCACGCTGAGATTGATTGGTCCGTATTCTTGTGACTGAAGTGCAAACTCGAGTATTCGTAATTTTTATTCCGACAGTAGTTGTCTCTGTTATTTATCAATCTTTAAATACATAAAAAGGTACAATAAATTATTGGATTTAAATTGCTGGCACTTGCATTATTCTTTCTCCAATCAGTTTTTGTATATTCATTCTTAATTCTTAGGTTTGGGTAATTGATGGACTTTTGCAGTAACCTAACTAGAATATTTCGAAAGTATGGAAATTTTTCTTATACACTTACAGTCAGTGCTTTTAAGCAATGCATTACCAAATAAGCCTAAACCGTCTAATCAATTTCCAAGGCCAGGGAAATTTTTCCTTGTTACAGTTTTTAGATTAAATCTCTAGAGTTGACAATTTTTTCTATTAATGGTGTGGTTTCTTTAGTGCTCTTTGAATAATTGGGATTACTTCTGAGCAATACGTGGGACTACAATTTTTTCCATCCATTGGGGTAGTTGAAACTACAAAAATAATTATAAATTTATTCTCCAGTTAATTTAAAGACGTTCAAACATTATATAATACAATTTTGCACGTCGAATTTCAAGACAGTTACACAGTGGAACTTCACACTGTTTGCACAAGTAAATACTCTTTTCTCAATATTTTTGATAGGCCAACCACATGGTTTTCTGAAATATTGGGTATTTTCAGGCGTTACTTTGTGGAAGCGATTCATAATGAAAATGAAAACACTTGGTTTTTCCGCATGAAAAAAGTTTTTCATGTGGAAAGACCAAGTGTTTTCATCTTCATTTCTGAAATATGCCCTCTATGATGTGCCAACATTTGCACTCCTACCAATAAGCCGTAGTGGAAAAATTTGTAGATGACGGTCTGATTCTCAATGCTAGTATGGTACTAGCTACACTATATTTTTTGGAGGTTTCCAAGGCATGAATTCGAATGGCTCTTCACGATTCTCGTGCTTCCACCGCGTTTGTTGGCTTTGTGAAAAATAAATTTTTAATACATAATTGAATTTTGGAAAAGTCGACAAACGCGGTGGAAAGCCTAGAACCACGATGAGCCACTAGCCATTTAATTTTTCAGTCTATTTCTTCCACTTGGTCGAATATAAAAGATTCAAAATCATTCTCATGTCAATGTAAACAAGATACAAAATTCTACTGAATAGTCCAGGTCATCATAAAAGACCAAAAAATATTTTAAATTATTTTAATTCTTCTTCGTTCATTGGCCAGCCTTTAATCCCATGCTAGACGGTGTTTCCATCC
>WURS02052065.1:0-10930 GCA_011762765.2 Rhinocypha anisoptera | reverse complement strand
CGCTTTCTTCCTTTAGGCCATCCAACCCCGCTCCCTGCTTTCCCATTCCCCGCTTACCTTTGGATGCTGCTGTAGCTTATAGCAAAAGCATCCTGGCTTTTATACCCCAAGCCATTCTTTACCTTTATCCTCTTCTCATTTGTCCCTGAGGCAGTTTCCATCCAGTATTCCGTCCTGGTGATCCTTGTGTCTGACATTCCAGAAATATCCCTCGGTGATTGACTTTTTGCTCTTGTATTCAAAAGCATACACTACCTGTGATCATTCTTAGTAAGCCTTCCTCCAAGAGTTAATTATCCATCTGTTTCATAAATTGTTATCAATGTTCATTGTAATTTCAGTTTTTTCGCCCCAAACATTAGCTATGCACATCTAAATTGAAGAATACAATTTATCTATTTTGCTAGTTTCCTTAGAACGAGGGTAATCTTAAGTGCTACCCTTTTCATCAATTCCAATTAATTTTAAAATTTTTCTTTTTTTGTTTGGATATCTTATTTGCCATTTCAATAATTTTTAACTGAAATGTAAATCATGATGATATCTTTAATGGTAAAGTGAAAATTTGGAAATATTGGGTAATTTTTTTTAAGGAGAGAGGAAGTCGAAAGTGTTCCGGTAATGACATAAAAAGAGAAATTGCAGAGGACCACATATGTCAAATATCTGATATAAAGATCACTCATGGAGAAAAAAACACTCAGTAACTACAATATCAATCTCAAATTAGTAATGAGTTCTCAGTTATAATTGGTAGGCATACAATTTTATGTGAACATCAGTTTGTAATAGAGAACTTTTTATCAGGAAATATCTTGTAATGGTGCATTGCTATGTAGGAGCAGAAGAATGTAATGATGGGAATGAACTGGGAGTTTAATATGTTTGATAATAGTTAGAGCACTATTCTAAATAAACCTGATATAATGAACAAAGATGAACATGACTACACTGAGTGTTATTCATGTACAAAATAAACAACAGAACAAGTTAACCTTCTATATGAAGATTATCATACCTATATAATATTTGAAAAGAATACAGAAATTTGGTGGGCACTTCTTTTCTTGGGAACAAAATATGTTTCTGGGAAATCTAGATATTTTTGGGAATATTATATGATCCCCTTTTTCATATTTATATATTCCCCTTGTCTACCATTGAAATAAATGCTTTGACTAAAGTAAACTTCATACTCATACTGAAGTTGAAAAACTACAGAGTGGGATGAAGCCTAAATTTAGTCTCTTTCTTGGTTTTAGAATGAATAAGGTGATATAGGAATACAGGTAGAATAGGGTGATATAGGTTTGATAGGATGAGGTTTTTATAGAAAATAGAGTGGAATAAAGTATAGATATTGCACCCAAAAATAATTTTGGATAAAGACAGGCTGAGTGAATTTTTGCAGCCAGGCCTCAAAAGTGTGCATTGAGAAAAAAAAATAGATAATCTGAATTAAAAATCACTGAGTAGGCCACCAATTTGTGGAGTTTAATTAATGATGAACAATGTCTCTTGTTTCCTGTTGGACTAGCGGAGAATGTAACTCTAATTCAGATAATTCAATTTTATGGAATTAGAGGCATTCAAAATAATCAGTTAATATCTTTCCTATCAAATAGAATTCAAGTGGTAAAACCTGCCACTGATTATTTCACCAAACATACATTTTCTTACCGGTAGGTGGTAAGAAGTCGATTTTGGGTCCCTTGCTCTTTTTACTCTATATCTATGACCTCCACACATTTATAATGGAATATCGTATATATGTGTGTGTTTTATTATGATACGATACTAACCATCTTCTAACTTATGACATTAGGTAACATGGCAATCATGGTCCAAGATGCAGTTATAAACATGGATAAATAGTGTTTTTCCATAAAGTGAAAATAAAAAAAATCAAGTCCTATTTCATTTCCTTCAATCCAAAGATAAAAAATGACCAGATTAAACATGAAATTTTTGTTTGTAGCATTTTTGCAAGAAGATTTGAACTTGGATATTTATGAAATTTTATATCATTTTCAGTAGCCTTCTTCTTATCCAAATCACAAACATTGAAACTGCTAATAATATCTATTACTCCCAAATTTAATTCTACATTAAATGGTTGTAAAGGAAAATTTCTACAATTATTTTGTAGTGTGAATTAAAAATGGCCCTGGGTTTTGTGAAGCACTGGATAAGCTTCACATTGGTGATTTTTAATAACTATATTAAGTTCTCAAATTACTATACTCATTTGAGAACAATACGGCATATTCTACAGTAAATATGGTAGAATGCTAGTCATACGTTATCATTATGACTGATAAATTTAAAATATTTGACTTTATTCGTTTATTTAATCTATTCAGTTCATGAAACCATGTCGTTTGTGTTCCAATTAAATTATTCAGATAAGTTTAATGTTGTCTGTTGTGAAGTTGTCATGACATGTTGGTGTTTCATTTGTACATTTGAATTCCTTTGCACTTTTCAATTTCTATTTTTCTGTTGGGTCATATTATTGTTCTTTATTACTAGACTATTATATTATTGCTAGTCTTATTACTTAGTGCATAATCAAAAAACAATTTTAATATTGTATGATAGATTTCCACAAAAATTGCCATCATCTAGTTAACTTGAGTTGGTAGTATATTACTGTGGATTTAGGTAAGTTTGACTAACGTGTTACCATGCTAATGGAATTGTATAAATAATTGAAAATTGGTATGAAAAGCTTTTGACACAAGAATTAATGTGATTGGGTAATTTATCAGTTCTATAATGTATGGGACTGACCTGGCCCAAATAAGTCACTCTTACAAGGCATACAAAACATATAATAAATATTATAATAAAATGGAGATAACAGCTTACCACAGTTAAAACAAACCTTATTTGACTGGTTTAAATTTCACTGCATAATCTCCAGGTATTGCTTGTTACATTAAACTAGATGCTTTCTATATTCTTGTGATGTCTTTCGACCTTAACTCTGCCCCTTTCACCCCTCACAGCCCATTAAATCCTATCCCCTTACCCCATCACACAAATCATTGGATGTTTTATATTTAAATTGGTACTTTAATTAAAAATTCTAGACTTGAAGATGATGCATTGACATTGAAACCAGTTTAATTGTTTATATTAACAGTGGATAGTTCAATTTCCATTTATTATAATTTGAGAATGCCATCACTTCACTCCTGAAACCACACAATTTGGTTATATGCCTTCTTGAAGATATATATTAAAGGGCCAAAGAAATTTCTGATAAAGATGAATTTTATAAAATTGTAAATAATTAAATTTTATGGGAGTAGAGATGCTGTCATCTTCAAGGATGTAATGACCTAAGTTGTTAAAGTTCAAAATATTACATATCATGGTTGTTTTGAATGGAAATAATTCCAGGGATATTAGCAGAATATTCACAAAGAAAGAATTCACTACCAAAATTTGCACAACATAACCTCAGAAGTAAGGGGATATATATGGGGATCTGAATTCTCATGTGGAGTTTTGTGTTACATGGTAATCCTTACATTGAATGCATCTAATAACCATCTACCATTACATCAATAGAAATGGAATATATATTTATTAATAACATGTTTTTTAGAACTGATTTATGTTATAGCTATGCATTGATTTAATTCTCAATTGAAACCCCTAGGTTGTGGAATATGTATATATCTTCATTTTGGTGGGTGACTCCCTTTGAATATGTATATAAATACATATTACCTCTTCCTTTGTACCCTCTCCAAATTTTATGGCTGGCCTCTCAAAGAAATGTTGGAATGGTTCCATGTATTTCTTCAATTGCCCATCAAAATCAACCACGTCATTCTTTCATTAGAGGGATCTTTTGTTACGTAGAGGTATGTTATGTGGAGTTTTAATGTGTATCAAAACATGAAAAAGTTTTTCAACAATGGACTGGTCCTACAATGGGGTGGTTGATGGTTTTTAGCTTTAATTTAAAACAAGAACAGGAACTACTTTTGAACTTAAATAACAAGGGACAATATTATTTTTGTCCATTTAAATGTTGACCTGTTTATTGTCTCTACAATTCTATTAAACTAACAAATCTGTTTAGTTTTTTGACCTGATCTGTGTCCATTTCAATCAAAATGGACATACTGCCTGTCTTGATAATATAATCTTATGCTTTGCTACAGAAACATTTGGTTAGATACTACAAGATAGTTATGAATACAAACAAAGTGTTTTATTTTTGAAAATACATAATTATAATAAGTCAACTTGTGTTCAGCTAAGTTTTTAGGATGAAGAATATGCTTTCCTGAGAAAATCTGCCAACATTATGCGATTAAGAAAGATTAAAAATACTTTAACACAGCTGCTTAAAAAATGTAGGTAATTTACAAAATATAAATGACAGAAAATATCTAACTCCAAGCAAAAAACTTAAGTTATAGAGTTTGAGCCTTGTATAGAGTCATAAAAGAGGGGATTTCAAATATACCAATATAGCCAAATGGATAAAATAAATATTTCATTTAATCTGTTCTAGAAGTTATATCAGCAAAGTTGATAAAAATAAGTCCCTTCTATTGCTAAGTAACTATGCCATAAATACTTATTGCTTTTGCTAGAGATGAATGCTTTTGCTGGAATGGCCTCTCAAACAGCCTCATAAATAGTCTTAATGAATTCGTATCAGAGCCTACTTAACGTCTGGACATTTCCCTGTTGTCTTAAAACATTCAAAGGTAATACCTATTTATAAGCGGGGTGATAAAAATGATCCAAAAAATGACTATCCCATCTATATCATACCTGTGATTGGTAAAAGCATTGAGGCTGTTGCTATTGCCCAAATATTTCTTGTAAGTAAGAACTTAATGACCTCATCACAATTTGGCGTTAGACCGGGAATACCTACAGAGCAGGCTGTGGAATGCATTTTAAAACAAATACTGTATGCTTTTGAAATTAGGCAGTGCTCATCTCTCTCATTGTTTGATCTCTTATCAGCTTTTGACTATGTAGATCAGCAAATCCTCATTTAGAAACTACAATACTATGGTATCCAGGGTTCGGAGCATAAAATTCATGACCTCATATTTAAAAAAACAATAAACAAATGGTGGAAGTCAATGGATGTAAATCTAAATTCTTAAAAGT
This sequence comes from Rhinocypha anisoptera, assembly GCA_011762765.2. Taxonomy (NCBI): domain Eukaryota; kingdom Metazoa; phylum Arthropoda; class Insecta; order Odonata; family Chlorocyphidae; genus Rhinocypha; species Rhinocypha anisoptera. Next base: position 5,779 of record WURS02052065.1, on the reverse strand, counting down.
GAAACATGGTGTGTCCCAGTGGTCAATATTTCGTCCCATGTTATTTCTGCCTAGTAATATTTCTGTTGAATGTATTCTGTATGCTGATGAAACTACCTTTGTAAATAAGTGTGAAAATCATGAACAAGCACTGAACTGGAAAATGTGCAACAGCAGGCCTGTGATTGGATCAGTGCCAAAAAACTTTTATTAATCAATGAGAAAACACAATATCTTATGTGTAACCTCAATAGTTCCGGTAAAGCTGAGAACTCAATCAAGCTGTTAGGTTTTACTATTGACTCTAAATTCACTTGGAAATGCCATGTGAAAGCTATTTGTAAAAGGCTTTCAAAGAGTCTATTCTTAATCAGGAGACTTAAAAGAGTTGTTCTGCAGGAACATTTGAGGCTGCCTACTTTGCATTCCTTCAAAGTCGCTTATTATATGGCATAAGGCTTTGTGGGGCATGCCAGTGATACTAATGTTCTGATTAAGCTACAAAAAAAAGGCAGTTAGGATCATAACAGGCTCCAGCTACCAAGCTCACTGTCGTCCACTATTTGTAATGTTGAGAGTGATGACTGTATTTAACCTGTATATATTTTTAAAAGTTTTATACATATTAAAGACAATCTAAATAAATATACCCTAAGAAGTAATGTACGTAGCCACAATACAAGATCTAAATATACATTAGACCTAACTCAATGTAGGTTGTCCAATACCTTCAATCAATCAGACAATCTAGCCCTGAAATTTTACAAGTACCCACATACCGCTGGGAGAGCTAACTGTCAGAGGTTTAGAAATATAATCAAAGATTGGATGATCTCAAACCCATTATATTCTATAGATATTATTATGAATTGAACTTTTCCAGACTGAAAATATAATACAAGTTTATTCATTTTTGTAATGTATGTATGTAAACCTGTGGTGTAAGTATGTTTATATGTTTTTCTTTTGCTTTCTGGACGACATCTATAGCGTTATGTGCTGCTCTTTGATGAATAAAAGTTATTATTATTATTCAAAATTTAATAATACTGTTATTCAATATGGGTGTTTTCCCCAGCTATTATTAATCAATAAAGTTTCCCAATTTTAAAGAAAGGCATCAAAAATAGCCCCCAGGAACTATCCTCCACTCTCAATTTTCCCTATTCTTGGAAAAATAATTGAATTTATCATTAAATCTCTACTACAATTCTTTAAAAAATAACCAACTTTTTATATCTTCTCAGTATGGTTTATGAATATATTTAATTTATATTATTGTGTAGTGTACCTCTAATTCTAAGCTCTAAAAAATCTTTAGTGCCACTGCAATAACTACAAAAAATATCTTTTATAGTCTGACTTATCAGGTTTTAGAGGTGGTTGATACATCAGATAAGTCCATCTGGATTAATTTCATTTCAATTAAATCAGAAAAAATATGTTTTGACATCCACCAAATAAGATTTTGTTGAAACTTCAATACATCTCTTGCTTTAATTGTCAACTCTAAATTTTATTTATTGTAGTTCTTCCATTACAGCCTTTCTAACTTCTAGAAGAAAGGGTTCACTAATCAAAGTCTCAATTGTAGTAATGCATCTGCAGTAAATTTCATCCAATTATACTTAGGGGAGATCAGCGACACCAAGTTATCTCTACTGGAAATGAATCTTCTTGCCAGCCTGGGCAGTAAAATAATGGTGACGGCCCATGCGGGTGTAGAAATTTTTCTGTCACATTTTCTTCATCCTTGTATATTTCATCCACCATTCCAAACTACCATATCTTTTTATTTTTTCAATATACATAACATCCGGGCTACATATCAATCAGTTTTAGGCACAATAGCATTTATTTGTTTTTAAATTCCAAATGGGAAAATGTTTCATTACAGCAATAATTTTCCTTGCATTCACAGTTCCACAACTATTTGAAGAATTAAAGTATTGTAATCTTCTAGTACCAGGAAGTGTTTGAACTTGCAAAAAATGGTCTTTGATGGTCATAAATGCACTTTTAATTTAGGAATGTGGTGAAAGAATATTTTCGCGATGTTTGCTTTATTAAAGTTGAAAAATCCAATTGGTGTTGTTATTTTTTTTTCCATTGGTCTCCGGAGTCTATCTTTGCGAGCCAGGAAATTAACAGCTCCTCTTGGCTTACAGAAACTATAACTTCGGTGCTTTGATCTTAAAACCCCCCTCATGGTGATAAATGTCGAAATATTTGTTCTTGATTTGTAATCTAGAGTACAGCAGTCTCTAGTGTATAACATATTTATTAATCTCTGAACATATGGTTGCAGCATTTTATCAATTATTTCCAGAATTTGGTAAACAATGCCCATGTCAAGAATCATCATAAAATATTATGCTGGTTGATGTAAACATTTTTACTACACCTATATTCTTAAAATGTGGTACAAGTTGAATTGCAGTCAGTGCATCAGAAATCTAGAGGTAGCCTTGTGCCAATTCTTGCATTGTAAAGAAATATTTTTCCCGGAAGTCCAATAAAATTATTGCAGTATCAGATGAAATATTTTTTCATTTTTTAAAAATATGAATATTGTGATATGGCTACGTAGGAGTAGAAATTTAGTCTTTTGCTGACCAACTCTTTGACAAACTTATCCAAAATGCTTCTAATTTTATAATTTGCATCCTATCTGTGTTAACACATTGAGAAAACTCAATAGTGTTACCTTTATTATAATCTCTCTTTAAATTTTTGTTACAAGAAGGTCTCAAAAAATTTCCTAGGAGGACTTTCATTGCATTGATCCAGCAATAAACTTCCCTTTTCTTCCTTATGATGTATAATTGAGTAAGCTCCTTGTGTTTCTGAGGTTTGTGATGCCCAAATCAATATAATAACAGAATTATCATGAATGGTACATATCCATACTGAGGGCATGTGCCACTGTCAACTGCTAACATATGTACACCTGCAGGTCGTGTTAACCCAGGAGTAACATGCTTGTTGGCTAAGCCAAAGGTCATGGGGTTAAAGTTCTGCCTAGGGCATGGGTGTTTTGTCTGTCCAAATTTGGATTTTTTACAAGCAACTAACACTCAAGTTCTTTGGTATTTCCAATAAAGATTTGTACTGGGATTTGTATGTATATTTTATATCTTTCTCAGTATCCGGCTCCTTATTCATCTCATGATTCAAATTACAAACATTGAAATGGCTAAGAACTTACAGGTGTAGTGGTGACATCCTTCCACCAGGCAGACCTCCTTACAGTTGTGCTGGTAGGCACACCTGTAAGGAAATCCTCCTCCTCCCCTTCCCTCATTACACAATTCACTCAGATATTTTGCTATCTCCATTTAATAATAATTCCTAAATTCCACCACATTACACCTGAAACCATGCAATATGCTCTCAGACCTTTTTTAAAGTGTTATAGGGCCAAAAAAGCATGCGATGTATATAAATTAATAAGTAATTACATTTTATATGAGTAGTGACACTGTCATGTGTAAGGATGCAATGACATAAGTTGTAAAAGTCAAAATATTCCAAATAACATTTTTTTGTAATGTAAATTAGTTACAGGGATATTAGAAGAAAATTCACAAAGAAGGAGTTCACCACCAAAATTCTCACAACAGAATCTTTTATTAAGGTTATATATACGGGGATCTGAATCCTCATATGGAGTTCAGTGTTACATGATAATCCTTCCACTGATTCCATATTATATCCCCACTATTACATTTATAGAACTGTCTAATATATTTTTATAAATAATTGTTTTTATAAATAAATTATGCAATGGCTAATTATTGATATAATTTTCAACTGCGACCACCAGGCAGTGGGATATGTATTTATCTACATTTTGCTGGGTGACCCCCTTAGAATATTTATTACTGCCTCATCTGTACCCTCTCTAACCCCTCAACAAATTTTATTATTGGCCCCTCGGAGAAATGTTGAAATGGTTGAATCTATTTTTTCAATCTCCTTTAAAAATTTGCAATTGATTTGTTCTGATCAAATCACTCATTGGCTCTACCACTTCAAAATGGTAGTTACCATGTTTTAAATATAGGAAACAAGGTTTAAGCAAAATTATTCTGTTGAGAGGCAAAAATATTACGGTGAACAAAGCATGGGGCCAGGGGTTCCCTTATGAGATGGGGGAATTTTGTAGGAAGGAGGTTCATTAATGAAATGTATTAACCATGTAATTTACATAGGACGATGTCTAGGACTATAGCATTCTTCCATTATAAGGAATCTTTCGTTAAGTGGATATATATTATGTGGAGGTTTTACAGTAAATAAAAACATACAAATTAGTTATTGCATCATTTTACTGGTTCCGTAATGGCGAGTATAAAGTTTTTAGTGAAAATTTAGAACAAGTCTAGGAACTATTCCTTAACCTAGATAGCACGGTTCAGTGTCATAATGTGCCCATTTAAATGTTGACATGTCAATTACCTCAAACAATTCTATTAAACTAACAAATCTGTTTTGTTTTTTACAAAAACTGTGCCAACCAGACATATTTCCTGTCTTGATATCATTATCATAAGCTTTGATAAAGAAACATTTGGTTAGATTCCACAAGATATCTTATGGAAACAAACAAAGTGTTTTATTTCTGAAATTTCAAAATTATGCAAAGTCAACTTGTGTACCTTTAAGTTTTTTTTGATCAAGAAGTATTTGATTAAAAAACTATTGACCCACTCTTCTAAGAACACTTTGCTCTAAAGTTTCCCATTACTTTCATTGCTTTACATCTAAATTGGCAGAACAAAATTAGTTCTATTCTTTGCCTTAGTCAGACCAATACATCTGAAGATACTCTGTATTTTAAAGAACTATTATCAAATGCCACCTGGTTTGCAATACTAAACGCAGTGGAAGGAGCATTATGCACTGAAAACAACATTATGTAATTTTGACACATAAGAATAGTTATATTTGTCCAAAGATTTTTTTTTTTGAGAGTAGGTGAAAATCTCTTATCAGACACGATGATCCCCGTAGTTCAAAGTAGTGTGGGACTATAACCCACTAAAAACACCTCACATAGGCCGCAACTGACCAGGCTCATCTAGCAGCTTTTCTTTCTTACTTCTGTCACGGATGTTGGGACGTGACCCACTGGTTACTCCCATGTGTATTTATTATCCTTCCTTGGTAGTTTCTTACTGACATAGGAGATCATGGGGCTTATTCTTTTTGAGTCTTCTTAGTAGGAGTGGAGCTTCTGCAGCCACTTTGTCATCTCACGGTTTACATGAGTATGTACCCTATGGTCATATTGGTCTGCATATCTCTGCACTATTTTGCTGACATATTCCATTTTTAGGTCTCAATGGAAATCATCAATCCTTATGTGCCATGGTGCTTTTACTATGTTTCTTAGTACTTTGTTCTGGAAAGTGTGTATCATTGCCAGATTTGTTTTCTTTGTGCAACCCCAGAGTTGAATTCCATAGGTCCACACCGGCCTCAGTACCTGTTTGTATAACAGTAATTTATTTTATATTGTTATTTGTGAGTTTCTTCATAAGAGCCAATAAATATTCTTAAATTTTATTTCGAGATCTTTCTTCTTTTTGTTTAATGTTCTTTCCATTTGAGATTGGCATCCAATGTCATATTTTGCATATGGTACCATTTGACCATTGATACTGACTCTTACTAATTCTACTTTTCTGTTAGTAACATTGATATATACTGATTTAGTTTCAGAAATAAAACTTTGCGTTCCACACGAAATATAATTTATGACTCAACTAGTTTCACTACACTGTAGCATCTTCAG
>WURS02052054.1:0-10931 GCA_011762765.2 Rhinocypha anisoptera | reverse complement strand
GGCGATGGGGAAACCACCACATTAATATATCCCTAGAAAATGCAGCCTTGGCTGCAGTAAACCAATCTCCGGATTGAATTACCAATGATGATAATATTAAAACGACTCGTGACGTCTGCCATTAAACTTATTTCTTTTGTGCACTTGTATACTTTATGTAACATGTTTAATTGAGAACCTCTTCTTTTCGAGATAGTCGCCAAGATGGGGATAAAATTTTTCAGCGGCCAGAAAATTCCTATCGTATTGCATCCGTACTATATTTGTAAGCCCAATTACGGAAGCTTGTGTATATAAATTCATTTAGTCGTCAACTAAGGGACAAAGTGTGGATAACTTCGTAAATTGTTAGTGTTCAGAAAATATTTCTACCCTGTAAACTTCAATCCGGACAGTAACTATATAATGAATTTAAAGTTTGTTGAAGGCCTTGGGATTCAGTGAAATCATCATACGTTAATTCTACCGGGGTTTCCTTCCTAATAATATCCGGCGTCGGTGGCACTATCATTCTTCAAGTTGTCGACCTTTTATGATAACTGTTCTAATCCCGACTGAGCCACTAAGCTTTTATTCACAAGAACAGCCGTGGCACATTTTGCTCTGGATGGATTGCGGCCTGACAGATAAACACGGTAAACTTGAAAATACCAATCAAATGAAAAGTGTATTCACAAACATTTCGACAAGAACGAAAAAACTAGTTTTACCTCCGGAGATTAGTCATGTTTTGGGAGCAAAAATATTTCAACCCCACTGCTTTCGCGATGATTCAATGTGACTAATTGTTGGGATAGGTATGTGACCATGAACTCTGTTTCTTTGAAGTCCTTTGTGACATGGTTTGTGACCAGTTACCGTTTTAAAATTCTACCAGAGGTGGTGACTGCCGGTGAAGATTAAAGGCGGGACACCTTCCAGACTCCGTGGGAGTTCTCCACTTTCCTTTTCAATTCCTCTTCCAGTTTTGCCTCCCCTGTTATTTGACCGCGTCCACCCGTAATCAGTCCCTAGTCCACCTTGTCACACCCCCCACCCAAGTCCTCAGCCGCCCTCCTTTCCTCTTAGCCCTTCGGGCTCACCCCCTTCCGCCCTTCTTAAAAAAAAAAGGAATCGCCTTTCTTTCCACTGCTCCCAGCCGCTTTCGAACGAGTGTAAGGCCAATCAAGGCCAAACCGACCCCTGCTCCCGCCCTCCTGCCACTTCCAGGAAATCTCTCTAATGATCCCTGGAAAAGTTTTAAGTCCCCCACCCCTCCTCCCGGGTTCCTTCCCTCCCCTCGGCCCCGTTTCCGGTCTGCCTTGCGAATGCGAAAGCTTTTCCGATCGTTTGAAGCCTTTCTCTCAATCTTTCTGACTGACTTTTCGTCATCTCCTCTCCCGACTCCCACAAGGTTGAAAGAAGTTCATGCCCCTGACTTTTTACTCGAGTCTTGGGTATTTTTTGTGTCTATCTTAAACTGGTTTCCACGGTCATTAAATGAGTAATTTTTGCAGTGGCAATTGGGAGAAAGTTTCGATTCCAAATACTGTTTTTTTTTAATTTTAGGGATTGCCAGAGTATCACGCATTAGCATAATGTTTTCTCTGCTGCTCAGTTGCCTGCTTAGCGCTGTCATATCCAAGAATTTGTATTGAATTGAGTCGATCCTGAAATGATGATTTTAAAAAAATTCCAAACATCTACTCAGATCTTGAAAGCTAAATAAAGCCAAATCCACGGTTTCCTGTCGCAATTATCATACTCGTATTCTCGTTAGGTAAAAATCATTGATCGGGTTTTGCAAATATTTTATCAAATGTATCTATTATTAAGAGTTTGTGGAACGGTGTATTAGTCTGTAATATTTCGGGTATACTTCGAATACTTTCGCTGTGACTTGGTTGGAGAGTTAATAACAGCATAATGTCACATCAATCTATGAACGTAGACATTATTTACGTTGATTCCAATCGAGATTTAAAAATTGAAAGGGCCCATGTATAGGGAAAACAAGACGATGAACTAATTTTCTCGGTATTCGGATACGAACCTAAAGATGCTACATTGAAATCGGGACGGTCACCACCATCGGCGAATAACTCTATGCACACTATGATTTTTCTGGTCACCACAACTTCCTGGAAAACATTAGGCAGTAAAAAGGGAAAGGAGTTGCCCTACCCCCTCCCCCAAAGCGTGCAAACGACTTTTGCCGGAGGGGTCAGTGTGTAATCACCACTGCTACTCTCACCCATCATACCTCCACCTCATGGATGAAACCGCATGCGGTTGGTGAGTCTCATGTTATCGTTAAGGGGCCAATTTGAGAGAAGTGAAAGCATTCAATCACATGCTGTCTTCGTACAATGTCCTGTTACAACAACCTCTCATTACATTCATTGCAATATCATGTATTTATTTAAGTTTTTCAATGTAATCACAGGGCGTGCGGCCGATGTTTGACGGATGAGGAAGAAAACTGTCGAATATGCAGTGTTCAGCTGCTTTCTTCCCTCTCCATCGTATGTTGATTTAAATACGCCAGTCCCAACCCGGTAAACGTTCAATATCAATTCGATTCAGACTTCATTTATAAGTTTAACTAGGCAGAGCTATGGATTTCACTCCGTCGTATTAGAATTCGCCGAATAAACTAGAATTTCCGAGTTCGGTTTTGAGTTCGGCTATTGAACGGATGATGCTGCGGTCCCGATCCTGGTGATGACTTCGGACTAGAGATGGGCGATTTCTAGGATTGAATCAATTCGACGAAATCCATTCTGATCGTATTGTGTTAATCGATGCTTTCAGACAATCGTATCCTCTAAATCGATTCGAATTACATTAGAATCAGCTAAAGATTAAATCGGAATCGAATTATATTCGAATCGTAATCGCAATTGAATCGTGCATTATTAGGTATCAGTTTCTTCATGAACCAGCTGTTTCGATATGAATACGAACGGATCGGAACGGATCGAATCACTATTGCCACCTCGCGGTCAAAATTTGAACATGAATCGGATTGAATTTGAATCGGCAAAGAAACGAGTTGAATCAAAATCGAATCAAAATAATCGGGAATCGTATTAAAATAATCGATTTCCGAGTGAATCGAATCGTAATCGCTAATCTCTACTTTGGACACTCCCAGTCTGTGAATTCCTGAGCACCCGGTCCTCCTGAAAAACCATAACTAGCATAGGGAATAGAATGTCTCCCGTATCTTTAATAAGCGTTTCTTTTTTGAGTTAAAATTCATTCTATCAGCTCTTATCATCTATGGCGGGGATGGCGGACCTATGGGACTCTAAGAGGATGGTTGGTGTAGTGTACAGGTTGAAATATCTTCTGAAATTGATCTGATTCAGTTGTATACGGGAGACGGAGTTGAGCGCCGTATCCGTCCGCGTAGTATACGTCTTCTACCATCGGACCCTACCTCCCTTTGACTTTGAGTTGTACTCTACACCCCTTCCGTATACTTTGTTTCCATTCACAGCATAGGTTGCACAAATAATAGTGAAAATCGTTTAAAAAGTCATTGTATTTTATAAAATCTCCAGTGACTCTTATAGATATAAAAGTTATCAGCATCTCTATCTTATTCTATTGGCTGATACGCGAGTCAAGATCATACATTCATTTCTTAGACTAGGGGCACTCAATCGCATAAAAATTGGCCATCCCTTATCCATGGTGACGAGGTGGCGTTAGCAGATGTAGCAAATGATTGAAAGCATACGCAATACTGATACAATGTTGCCGTGATGCAGTGGTCATGAGTAAAAGTCCCTTCCTGAAGACCTTTGACCCTTTGAGGGGGGTTTGGGGACGGGTTGGCGTTAAAAATCAGGATATAAAACATCACATCTCTGCTCTTTGCGTGCATCATATCCGGTGCTTTCACTCGGGAGGGCATAGTCCCGCATTTTCCCGAGTTTCCTGGAATTCAGGAAGGGAAAAAAACCTCTCGCGGGGCACAATCGCGTCTCACGCGCCTTGAGGCTCTGTGCCAAGCGAGTACCACCTTTTTGGGTCGATTACTGTGGTGGTGTTCGGTTTTATAATTCTCGTTTCGTTTCGACAAAAAATCATAGTAAGAAGCCAATTCGTGAGCCCGAATACCCGCTCGTTTCCTTTGTTTTTGTCGCAATGTCTGACATTGCAAAATCTGATCAAAGAGTGAAGTATCAGGCGTGATGTGGTGGAATTTCATCATTATGAATATTCCCATTCGGATCACTGCATCTATGAAATATCCCCGCAAGCCGATCTAAGGGCGCGTGGCAGGGGGTGAGTATACCCAAGCTACGCAGACATTCAAAACTATTCACCAAGTAAGAAACTACTTACATGCAAACAATTGATAACAGCACAGAGTTACTATCATGGTGGAACATTGCCATATTACATTTAATTAACATACGTGCAAGACAACTGAAGATTATATACATTACCTAACCTAACTGACCCCATCGTGCCTGTAATCATTTTTATTTTGCTCTCTAATCAGCAGAGGAAAAAATGACTTTTTGAATCTATCCGTTCTGCAATCTCTCTCTCTCTATGATTTTACGTACATCATCCGATCTACCGTAGCAGGACGGGGCTTTCAATACGTCTTTAACGTTTTCTCTGAAGTTAATTGCCTGAAATCTGCACCGTAAATTTAACTTTTATTGCAAACCACGCGCAACGAGTGGCTCACAACCTTAATCCTCCAGTAACATCGTTACACTGCTACGTCGATCATAATAACCTCTCAGAAATCCATCTGCTCCGCGCAGTACGGCCGAGTCGACGCCGCACTCTCTCCCTTTCCCCCGCAAAGGATAACGTTTCGTCTTTGATTTGGAAGTGACACTGACCGGTTGCTCTCCTCTCTTATTTGAAGTCTCTTGCCTCTTTCCCTTCCCAAACCCTTCCCTCTCCTCTCTTCCTCTCCTCTTTTCCCGCCTCCCCTTGCCATTCCGCCTTTTCAACGCCAGCCGTCTGTTTTTTTTTTAATCTCCCACCCTGCCTGAGAGACAGTGAAAGAGAGTTAGTTGTTCCCCTCCCCGTTCCCCAGTCGCCTCTCTCATCCCTCGCATCTCCAGTCTTCATCTCCTTTTCCCACTCTCATAATTGAGATCAATTATGAGCGAAGGAAGTCTCGGAGAGAGAGAGAGAGAGAGAGATATATAGGCATTTTTCGCACACCCCATCGGGTGCGCGGATGTACCGTTAAATGCATATGCGATTTAAAACGCACGACTTCCCCTTATGCCGGACGCCCTTCCTATCGCGAGGGTCGTTACGCCGGGCGCATCAAGTTTTTCGATGAGATTTTTTTTTTATTGGGGTCGTTTTTCCTCTTGCTTTTGCCTCGACGCGCCGGTCGGGCTCCGTGGCTAATCATTCCAGTTGTGAGCGTCCTCTTCCGCATGGGCTCATGCCAGTCCCACCAGAAACTCTCTCGCCAGTCTAAATCGGTTGAAAATGGACGAACAAGGAATACTTCCATACTTGAAGATACAGGCCTAATTTGTTGGAATTTTGACAAATTTAATAAATAAAAAACAATTTTCCACTGTTTAACACAAATATAATCTCCGACCTAAGTTTCTACTTGATACATCATCACTTTGTCCTGATGAAATATCACATTGAGTCCTAGCTAGTAGATTATATTTCTTTTTTATATTTACAGTGGAAAATTGTTTTATTTTTTACTCAAGGAATAGTAACCCCTAGATCCATGTTTCAATGATAAATTTCTAACAACATAGTATTTCACGTCAGAACGTACCTGACCTTTTTTCTAAAATGTGCAAAGCATTTAAAAATAGGTTAGTAAAGTATAGAAGTAACAAAATATGTAATAATTATTAATTTCTCTAGGTTATTTTGTATATCTATGTTTTAAGTCAATTGTTTCAAGTGTGTAATTGTATTTAATGTATATGTAGCCATTTTTTTATAAGACATCAGGGAAATTCCTAATTTAACTGTCGTCTTTTTACATTATTAATAAACAGTAAATCTTTGGTTTGTACAATCCCATTAAAAGGAAATTTTGTCTTAGGTCTAAACCAAACACCAGTTTTCATTCTTATGATCGGCTTGGTATGTGAGAGTGGAGCTCGCCTAGTACCAAGCCCTAAGATGTGTGCAAATTAACACATTAGGCAAAGTTCCATTCCCTGTGCGAGGTGTCCGTAGTCGGCACTGGGTCTCGAACCCAGGTCCTACTGATCAGCTCTACTTACTGGTATACCACTTCCTCTTACTCAGATCTAGGGCATCTTAATCCCTCTTTGACAGATTAATTGGCTTCTATTTCAGCATGTAGTACACACGGTATGTATCTCTATCAGTGCAAGAAATGTTAAATTTTCTTTAACTTCGTCCTCCCTCTAGGGAATAGCGTAAAAAATTTCGCGATTTGCACTTTCAGCAATGAATAATAGAAGGTCTCAGATAAATTTCAGTCCCCTGGGAAAAAATATTTAATTTAATATTCTTAAGATCTCAGAACGTTTATCAATCGCAACTGAGGATGCTGTTCACTATGAGATCTATATGCTGTTTTGGTTTAAATCGATGTAATCGCGATCCTGATTTTACGAAAAAGACCCCATCCTAGTTTAAAAGAGGAAGCAGTCATGGGCAGTTAACTGAATTAAATTCGTTGTCTTGTCAACCGTTATGTTCACCGGGGGAGAGAAATTAGTTCAAAAGAAGGAAATGCTCTTCTCTCCGCTGTCAATAGTTTCACTCAAGAGTCGTCAACTTCTGTGATCGACCGCTTTGCTTTTGGTCCTCCCCTAATATCCATGCAGCTTCGCTTAACGAACAGAAAGATACAATTTCCTCACGTCCGGGTCATTTGGTGGTTGCTCCTTCTTCCACGTGGGGGCGTGGGAATCGGGTGTGGCGGACGGCTAACACCGACGTCGTAGGTAACCGGTGGAGTGAGACTTTTTAGGCGACTCTTAACCTCTGTCGGCATTTCATTTTCGTTTAAACCGGGAAAAATGAGAAGGCCTATGTGTGTGGGAATGAAAATCCTTGGCAGATCATGAGAAAATTAGATTGTTCCCTTTGAAAATATTTTAAACTTTTGACGCTCCATTATTTTCCTAATTTCCGGATTCAGGTGGGATACCGTGATACAAATCTTGTATATTCTTCTCACGACTATCCACTATGCTGTTACGTCGCAACTTACGCCCATCAGTTAAGTCCTTAATCCCTGCACACCGCTATGGGCATTGGCCTGGTGACAGTTAAGTTCCCACTTCTCGAAGAAGGGGCTGACTGCCAAAAGAATTCTGATATGGGAGAATTGTTTTATCTGTATTTTTTGTAGGAAACTGAAAACGGATACTTTAATAAGGAGCTTCTTTGAAATTATCATTTATTTGAGTCACTTAAATTCCATGAGAGGGAAACGGCGTCATCGTTATTTTGTGCCATTTCTTACGCAACGGAATAGATGCGGAGTTTACTTACGAACGAGATGAGGTGGAATAAGCACTCTCCCACAGATTTTTTTTCGTATTACACGAGTGAACAAGCAATCTTCATGTACAGTACCGCTCTGCATCACGTCATTAATTCTTAACCGAAAAGCTAATTTGACGACTTCCTTCCCCCTCTCCGCCGTAGACTTTTATATTTTTGTTTTTTTTTCTCCACCCTTTGCTGAGCAGTCGATGCGACATGAACTCACCCATAAGAAAACGTTAAAACTCTCGCACGCCTTGTGAGTACAGGTAACTACTTCCTGAACACATTCATAGCTCATAGGTAGCCGAAATTTCCGTGATGCTCCAACTACTCACCTAACGGCCTTCTCAAGTAAAACGTTGCTTCCTTAGTGACAAATTAAAGTAAGTGAACGGTTTAAGTAACCATAGAAAAGTGACTGAAGTCTCATCGTTTCTTCGATTATTACAGGGAATACGCTGCTTCAGTCGCACAGGTCACAAATTTGCTATATGATAAATTTAAATGTATTTTCAACCAGTTTGCGTAAAAACAAATGTAAGTACTGTAATCCAGAGACTGCGGTTGTTTTTATCATTTATGATGAAAGAAAATACCGGTATCCATAATGAGAAAACCTAATTTTCACAGTCTTATTACGTGGTTCGACATGCATATGAATGTGCTAAAGAGAAGTGAAACCGTCGTGCCACATAATGAAACTGTGGATATTACAAAGTTTTTCTCATTGTGGATATCCCCAAGTTCCACGAAAACCCATCTGATGTGATCATGATTATAAATATGTGTTCTCCTTTGAGCAATTTTTATTCAAGGTAAGATTGTGACTGCGGTTTATACGACACGCATTGGCGACGCGGTAGCCTAGCGGCAGAAATTCTTGTTAATGCGAGGGTAATTCCTATTTTGCCCCCATTAAAATGGATTTTGCGATATTTTCGTATCTCTTAAGTATGTATTTGCTTCTTAAGTATGTATTTGCTATTCATCCCCAGTCAAAAGTTACTAATTCGACATCAAGCGATTATCGGGCTTTTTGCTATATTTACGAAGAGCTGCTGAATCTTATTGGTTTTAGTTGCTTGTTATTAGTATTTTACGTATTTTTTTAAGCAGATGGATTCGATATTTTTACCTATTTTAAGCTCAAGGGACCCTATTTTGACTTACGTGACCAACCTATGCACTTAAATATATTGAAAATTTTACAGCTCAAATATTTATTTGTTTTATTGCGATTCTTTCTTTATACCAACTAATACGTTTATCGGAAACAGTTTTATAGTTAAAATTACTTATTTTATGGTCATAAACGAAAAAAAAACAAACTGATTTCTTATGCCATGCAATCCGGCAACGTCGCATATATTCATACGTTGTCAGCACTACACTATGACAGTGGGTAACTCGTCAGTTATTTAGATTGGAAATAAAAATATGTCGTTTTAGCAATGAATAATAAAATATATTGTACTTATTATTAATTGAGAAGAAATGCCACATTACAAACGTAACTTTTGGAAAGGACTTAGAATTTATATCAACAAAGGATAGCACAGAGTCGAAATGGAGGCATCATGAGTGGGACGTTGCCACGCTTATGCCTTGTATTTGAAGAAAAGCTTGGCGTAGCTGAAAATTATTACAAATATTTCATGATCTATTCTCTGAATGATTGTTTTAATCGGTGATATCAAATTATATTACAATTATTCACTACCCTTAAAATTTTCCATACCACTGGAATAAATAACATTAAATAAGCCATTCCCCATAAGAGTGCATATTAATTTCAAACTTCGATTTCTTTTGAAGAATCTTCTGAATAATTTTAAAATGTGGCAGGTTGGTTACTTGAAATAAATAGAAGGTTCAACCAAAGTTTCATCGATTTTTCATAATTTCAACTTATAGCCAATACATCCTTGATATCACGGCATCACTCAGTTACTTCAGGCCATCCGTCCGTAAGGGTAGTAGTATTTTTGTTTATAGGGTGCTTCGACGGCTATGGTCATTTTGCACCTATTCTAGTCACAGAAAAAACCCATATGGACTAACAAAACACCCATTCCCTGGGCGAGACTCAAACCCGGGACCTTTGGGTTAGCCGGCGAGTATACTACCCACCAGGCTAACACGGTTCATAATGGACGCGTTGACGTGGCGAGATAATAATTTCATCGGTAAGTCATTTCGAAGACAGTGTGACCGCACTGCTAAACGTCCCACTTTGTCGTCATTCCGGAAACTGTCGTCGGATGCGTCGTTTTATTTTGTGATGACGGTAAAGGATAATTTACCCGTTTAAGGTAGGAGTTTGATGAACTCTAGATCAGGACTACCTAGCCTTAACTTAACACAAGTCGCCTTTCATTTCCTCAAACCACCATTTAAGTTTTCTTACAGGTAATGGGACAATGATGACATTGTCACCTGATGATGACAGCCCTGCCGAAACCCGGGTCGTGTTTTTTAAATTAAATTTGTGTGGAATTACCAATTGTTTCTCTTACTCCAGTATGTAAGTTTTCTTCTTATTGCAAGGATAAATTCATCTCTTTCGATGGCTCTTCGGACCACTTTTTCCCCATCTATTCGGAGAATTGACTTTTCCGTTAGGAAACAAAGGAGGAATAATCAGTCAGGACGTTGCTAGGCTAACTTTGTTGAGCATCCTCCTAAGTTTGGGGTTTGAAGGTTGGTTTATGTTATTGTACAACTCCCAACCTAACCTGTCACCGGCCGGCCTCTTTATAACTTCGTAGTTTTCGTAAAAATTAATAAAATTTGAACAAAGATCGGAGATCCAGCACAGTTTCCTGTATTGATAAATCATCCTACGTTCGCTGTCCGAATATTGGTTTGAGTAACTACCGAGCCTTGTCTCAACACAATTCCCTCTTCAATTTTGCTCAATTCCTACCAGCTATCCATTCCATCAAAAATACCTATTCCCTTCCTATATATTCTTCACATTCATATTAGTGAGTGATAAAATGCGACTTAAAAATAGAAGCACGCGGCGAAAACACTGGAATTTAGAAAAAGTTAATCGCGCTGCTTAGGCACCTTTATTAGTTGATCACCCCACGTTTGCGGTTCAAAGAGCGGTCTATGTACGAGGTGCATTCAAGTTATAAGGCCTCCGATTTGTTTTCTCATTATTCACTCTCATCATTATTCAACTCATTATTCACCTTAAAACAATTATACTTGTGTTACTTCACGACGTAATCTCCCTGCATCCGTACACTTTTTTCGCGATTTCGACGCCATGATTCTATGGCCGCGATTCTTTAGGAGACCGTTTTGACCACTTGAAAATCGCTGTGACGCTGTCGGTGTGGGAGGCCGAGATTGTTTTGGTTCGTTGTCACATGATGTTCTACCTTCTTTAAACTGTCGCACCCATGAATTCACTTTCGACACATCGATGACTCCATCACCACATG
>WURS02052043.1:0-10931 GCA_011762765.2 Rhinocypha anisoptera | reverse complement strand
CAGGACACAAAAAGAAAAAAACTCACAGTGGTGAAGAATTTTCGGTGGCACCACCACCTTCGTCCGTTCAGGAGATATATATATATATATATGCATAAAGATTCACACATTGTAACCACCAAACGGCGAAAAAATATTAGATTAGAGGAGATAGGGTGAGGGCAAGGAACAGATAAAAGGACGAACAGAAAATGTGGTATGGAAGATGAAAAAGTTCTAGACAGAAAAAAATTGCCCTCAGCTCGAACACAGACCTTTCAATTACTGATAAAAAATGCTTACCATAAACCAAAAGATCCGGGTTCGAGTCCTGGTGTGAGTTTGATTTTTTCTATTTGGAAGTGGGACCGTTCCATCTTCCTCACAACATTTTGTGTTCATCCTTTTATGTATTCATATCCCTATACTTAATTATTGTGTCGTGTTCATTGATAATATATATAATTTATCATTACTATTTACCAAATACCAGTCATCCAAGAAGGGCCGCGCGAAGTTGAAAAACGGAACAGGTTATAACATCATTTAATTAGATATCACCAATACTCAATGCAAAGTTCAGAGTGCACCCGTTGATCGAAGATCTCAAAGAGAATTACGATGTCCCTGTTTCAACTTCAATCTCGAGAGTAATAATTAGCTCCAGAGTTGGCCGGCCGGGGGGAAAGTTTTTCTTTTCGTCTGCATCGATGTCGTAACATCCTGGCACGTCACACCGATGTCGATTCTTTGGTTCGTCTCTTCGGGGTCATTCGTCACTCCCCTCGCTCGTTAAAAGGGCAAATAGCCCCACTGAAAGGCGGTAATCGGACAGATTTTTTCCCGAAAGCCCCGCATTAGGCTCAATCAAATATCGGCAGCGACTCTGATCTGCCGCGCGGAAATCACCACAGGTCAATAAGGTCAGGAACGGAAGCACTTAATATGCCACCTATGGAGATCTAATCTTTAACCTGCTGAAATATCGCCTAACTTCTAGAATAGATACAAAGTGACGCTGTAATATTTTAAACCGGTCATTAATTTGTCAACTGACTTAAAATAATTCTCGTTTGGATTATTACTTTTAGACGAGGAAGGAAAATTTGAAATTTAAATCATGCGAACATGTCGTCATCGGCAATACAACGTTTTAAAATTACTAAATTGGTAACTTAAAATTTCTTTTCTTGTTCAAAAAATGTTCGAACATTATTTTTACCTAGATCAACAGCCCTCGTCCCAGGGAAGTTGATTGTGTGTTTGTTTTCCCCGTTTCAACTCACGAAGAGAATGACAAGTAATAATAGTTTTTTTTGAGAAATTTAACTTCGCAATATCGAAAGAATATCAATGAGGAGACAAGATAACTCGTCGATAACTTGTCTGATTTCGTTTAGTCTCAAATTAGCAGAGATTTGAGTCATTCCGGTCTTTTATACAATCGGTGTTTTGTTTATGTCGGGCCAAAGGCATTCAATATGCTACCTAGTTGTATTAAGAAAACCAAAAAGTGAGTAGTTTTTCCAGTGCTATAAAATCCTGGCTGCTTAGTAAGGAGGATGTAAATTTTCTTTTTCTTTCGTGAGTGACTTTATAAACAAATCAAGTGCATCAGGTATCCATGTATTGTTTGTTAATGATTTATGTGAATACTAATGAATCATCACCAGTATTTTTTTAAAGATGTACCACCTTCAGGCAGGTTGCCTTTTGGGGTCACCTAAAGCTCCGAATCGGTTTTAAGTGATGTATTTTAACATTTTTTCTCAATGGAGCAATAAAATTTTTCTTTCTTTCTTTCTTTTTCGTTTGTATTGTAAGGATTAGGATGATTGAAATTACTGGAAGGGATAGATGGTCAATCTCACATGAAATACTCGTTGTGCTTTTCAGTACTATATCCGGATTGAAGTGTCCTCTTGTTGCTATAGTTTAAGCAATAATCAATTCCTTAAGGGAAGGAGGTGTGTGGATAATCCCATCCTCTCCATGGGAAAAATATTTCACTTCTGTTCCTCGCTTCGCCGTCGCATCGTAGTTCCCTTTATGTGAGGAAAACGCTTATATATGTCGAAAGTGAAAGAAATAATCCACCTTCACTCTTGCGACCCCGAAGTCATCAGAATCGCAAAAGATTTTTCCTTTCACCGTTTCATCCCGCCTCCTTTTGACGCCAAGCCTCCCCTTATCCCTACTCCGACCACCCCCATCATATCTTTCCTACTCATTTCAGGCATTAAAAGATACCAATTCAACCGATGAGCCTCATCCCGACTGTGAGTTTGTAAGTATGCGTGGTACCATACAATCGATGATGTAAGGAATACATCATTTTCTTGTACGCGAACGGCAAGAGCAGGTTGTAAAATCCTAAATTTATGTGCATTTTTGGCACATCTTCGTATCTGTTTACGTAAACAAATGAATTATTGCGCTTCCGTATTAAGCAGAGTTGCCTTGAATCCATATTATAGAAACACCATTAAAAGGTGATAGAATCAAAACCATTTACCTATGCATTAAATTACATAAATGTTCCTTTATTCTCTTCTTCCTTCCTTCAACCTTTCTGTAAGTTTCTGCAGTAGGCTACCATGATATGACAAAATTAATGTTCGTCTTCAATGCAAATCATAAGAAAGTAGTTATTTATTGAATGTAGAAGCGGCATCGAACAGTAACCTGCCTAGTCTTCTTATAAATCAAGGTATGATTAATCAAGAAGGGGTCGATTATACCACCAATAAGTAAATCACCTAACAGAAATGGTAATTAAACACTTTCATGTCATTGATTTGGTCCTTAACCTTTAAGATAGAATCAGTTTCGATTAACAGATTGGAGAAATAAAACCCTTTAATGTATTTTTTTCAGCGTCAAAATTTGGAATGCAGTTTAATTGATAGTAATTTTACAGTGTGGGCCAATATTAGGTCATTTCACGGATTTTAATAATCCAGTTTCATTGCCGAACAATCTGATAGTTTTAGGAAACATTATCCGTGAATTGAGCATCAAGAAGAAAAAATTTATAAATCAATTGTCAAATAATAAACGTGCCTAAGGAAAAATGTGGTCTCTAATACTTTTGGAACCAACGGAAAATGAATAATAGGGGCGCGCATTTCATCTTTCATTTTTTTCAGACTGATGCCTCATTTCCTAAAGGAAAATTGTAAGTTACGGAAGAGTTTTACCTCTCCCACGCGCATGTCAAACGAAGTAATATCGTCTTTTTAAACGAAGGATATTTCCTGAACATTAAACCCCACATCGCGTAAACGTAGCAAAGGAGCTGCCAACATACTAAGAATCACGATCGTCTATACGCAATCTTATGTGTTTGGTGACTTTATAAAGAAGTCGTCGCATGAGTAGCTCCACTATTTATCAGTGGTGACTCTCATAAAAAAAAAGATTTGACCGCAGGCGTTTTAAGATTCTTTCGAAATCGACAGAAGGAAAAGTGGATCTTCCAAATCTTGAAACTTTATTGACTATTAATACCATTTTATTTGAAAAATAAAATAATAGTAGATAACTCATAAATATATAACCTTTTTAAAATATATTTAGCAATTAGATATTTAAATACCTCTTCATTAAAGTTTTACTTGTATGGAATGTGCGGTTATAATTACATCACAGCATGGTGGCAATTTTTATTAGAACTTTCTAGCTTGGTGAAAGTATCGTAGAATTCCACATTCGTTCAGTCGATCCAACCATTACACTTTTACCATCGTTCACCAATACCTTACATTACTCCCTTCCAATCGCCTAACCTGCTGACCATACTTTACCACCATATTTCTTAATGCATTTTTCAGGCGAAAAAGTGAAATGAATATAGTCGGCTGAACGGCCCATTTACGCATCTACTAAGGGAGAGTAGTGCCCTATTTATATTTTGGAGTGTCCCAAGTGTATTTTCAGTAATCAGTAGGAAACTTTAAGCAATATCTTCATTTATGTCAATTATTAGGAAAATTTAAACAGCTATTATTTTGCCGGCCTCGGTGGCGGCGGGGTAACGCCCTCTGCCAACCCGGAGGTCGTGGGTTCGAATTCCAATTAGGTGGATTTTTCTATCATTACCTTGGGCATGGATTTACGTGTTTCGTCAATGTTATTTAAAAAAATGCTATGGTGTCCACAGTAATTGGTCTCTTAGTGCTGTTTATAGGCGATTGTAAAATAAATAATTAAAATTTTAATAGTAAAGTTCTTTCTATATTTATACTTGTTAATTATAATTTCATTGATTTGTTCGATTGAATGACCCCTTTCAAGGAAAATGTTTAAAGTTTGCTCAATTAATACAAATAAACTATTAAACATGAAGCTCAAATAGTTTACCATGTAGTTCCAAATAGTTCCATGGCAAAATTATGTACAATCAGAAAGTGTTTAAATTCATATCCCCACCTGAGGAATTTACCCTATTCTTAGACCACTGTTAAGGTGCCTAGGCATGTACCTCAATTATTCTTCTGTCTTTGTTTCAGCGCATGAGGAAGACAGGTTAAGTTGTCAATTACTTAGAATGGGGCGTTGTGTTATTGTACTTTTTTTTAAAGAGTGAGCAAATAAACGCCCAAAAACTGCCCAGCTTTGAACCTCTCTCGAAATATCACCTGCCTCAACGATGGTTCGTGTTTCAACTAGTACTTCTTCAGATTAGTTACTTCTTCCGCCCGTGCAATGAGCAAACGGGAGTAAAATGTTTTTTTGTGCGATAAAATTGGTTAAATAGTGAATAATATGTGGAGCGACCTACCCCATTTCCTCACCATGGAATCGCGAGATTCCATCATGGAATCTCAGTGAGAAATCACCGCGTCCAACGCTGGTGATCGTCAATAGCGGTGCATCGGGAATCCTTGCACAAAGCGCATTGGAAAAAACGTATTCCTCGTCGTGGAATATCTGTTGCGATAGCAGGGGTCCGGGCACTAGTAGGTTTATCTCCAGCGTGTGTGGGAAGCGATCACACTCCCAGGTTTGAGGAGAAATCAACCCTCTCCCCGGGACGCTTCTTATTTTATCCTGAGACACTTCCGAGGTTTATTTTACCGCTGACAATAGGGCCGTTGCATCGCCGGGGTGTTTGTTTGTGTGTGTGTGGTGGGTATGTCCCAACGGAAGATGGCGCGGAAGGGGTTGAAGAAGAGCGCGGGATGTTCTTCGCCCCTTGTTCCCCATTGTTTCTTCCTCTCCCCTCTCCGACGACGGGGCGTGGGAAATGTTCTCACGTCTTGACGCTTGCCGGGGTCTCTCTCTCTCATTCGGCCATAACCAAGCGGTCGCCGTCATGGATGGAGTGTCGCCCCCGTCCCTCTCTCCCTTTCTTCCTCCTTCCCGAGTTAAGAGGAGGAAGTCGGCGTCTTGTTCTCAAATGTTCGCACGAGCTCCTCCCCATCCTCGAAAGAAAGGAAAGAAGTGCATCCTTCCTCCTTCTCCCCCACTACGGCGAGGGAAGAACGAAATCCGTGGCGCGGGTTTCCCTTTCTACACAAATTAAATGTTATTACCACCCCGTGGAAGAGCGATCTCTCGATGGAATTAGGAAAGCTAAGGAACAGTTGACGTTCTCGGAATGGGGAAAGAATCGTTCATCTCGTCGAGAAGAACGTGGCTCATTCCTCGCCGAGCGTGATGCCTCAGGAAGCTTTAAGAGTTAATAGCGACGGCCTAGGAATTAGGGACGCGTAATGTACGTAGTGGTGTCGTGAAAGTGTCTTTCCACAGGCATCACGTTGCGAACAAATAACATTGCGTTCACCTCACACATCGTATTCACCAGGGTTTGTCTGAGTCGAAAGTAGAAGTACAATCGAAAGAAAGTCGAAAGTACAATCCCTTATGTTTGGTTCGTCCAGAGAGTAAAATTCTGGTGAAGGCTTCCGCGGTGTTCCGTGGATTGGTGCTGAAAGGTTTTCGGTGTTCCGCCGCGTCCGTTGTCTTTTGCTGACGACAGTTTCGTTCTCGTTCCAGAGAACATCTTCAGGTCGAAGTGATTTCTCCAAGTTTTTTCCGGTATATATAGGGTCTGTTATGGGCCAGGTGTGCCCTGATTGGTAAATTTCTTTAGGCTATCAAAACGAAATATTTCTATCTTGAGATGAAATATTGCAACACAAGTTATTTCACCCCCACCCAACTTTTAGTGTGGTTTTTATTACTCTCTAGGAATCTCCAACAGTGGGCATTTCTGCATATTCTCTTCATATAGAAAGATACTGCCTGGGATGACAACTAAATTGCTGACAACTGTTTTCCTCTCGATTTCTTAGTTGAAAAGACAAACAATTAAAGTTACAAAACCATGGAAGTTGCTGTGTGCGAGTTTGAAACTTGAAGAGTGTTGGTCAAGCTGTTCCCAGCCAAATTCCTGCAAAAGTTTTCGTGTCGCATTTTCAATGTTCGGGAGAGCATTGTCACGAATTAAAAAAAAAAAATCCCAGCTGAGCGTGCCTCGTCGTATGCCCTACATTGCACAACGAAGTTTCCTAAGCCCCTCACAGTAAACATTGACTTTAATTGTTTCTCCTCTTGACGTGAAGTTCACCAACATGCGCACAGTGTTTGTTTCCAAACACTGTGCAGATTATTTTTGAAGTAATCGTCTTTTCTGGCGATAAAGTGTTCCTCCAATAAAATTGATTGGAGTTCCTTTCTGCTTAGTGGTTCAAACTACATATAATTAACATGCTTGCAAAATAACTACAGAAAATATTAAATAACTTAACTAAGTAACCCTGTGACCATATTTATTATGATCTCTAATCGTACGAGGGAAAATGATATTTTATGTCTATCCGTTTAACAGTCTATCTAAATCAAATATTTATCAAAATTGACAATTGAAATATTAAATTTAAAAGGTCGTTTACCAATTTGAGTTACATTTTTTTTATTCCAAAAGATGCGTTTTATTATTTAATAGACCTACGTAACGTAGTTTCTGAAAGTACCCAAAATTTTTGGGAGAATATCTGAAGGAAAAAAGTCCCTGTTTGGAAAATAATAACAACAGAAATGTTGAAAGTGTGGTGATGAATAATAATGCTGAAAATCACAAGTAAAATAAAGGTTGAAAAGGGTAGCTTATGGAAATTACTTAGGAGATGAAGAGATAAACCGATTGGTTTTTGTCATGGATACTTTTAGAGTATTCTCAAAGGGAAAACTGCAAGGGTAGATCAACGATGATTTCTGAGAAAAAGGTGATGGAAGAGGTAAGAGAAAGGAATAGCGAAAGAATGAAGGTAATGAAAGGCAACTCGATAGCCGAGAGAGTTTTTACAAACTATCGCATATTTTCCATTTTGTCCACATTTATATTTGACTCTATCTTATCCTGTGTTGATGTTTCAACCTCTATGAACATGGCAATCTATAAACCTTGAAGTCAGTTTTTCTTTGTTTAAGCTCCCAAAAATTCCTAATAAACCTGAAATAAGAGTATTCCAGATTATTGCATTCGGGTGTCTCATCAAGATAGGTGTTTTTTTTTTCTTGTTCATGCACTTTCCATTCGTTGTAGCACTTCCTTCTCTTAATTTCCTTCCTACGGGGCACAGGTGCCTATTTATTACAGTTAGATATATCTCTATCAAACATTAATCTAACCGACATAATTCTTTCACTAACAAAGGTGTACTCTCTGATGTCATTTTGCTATTTTCTGCCTATTAGAACGTCCATACCTGAGCTTGGTCGTTTTCTTTGCTCCAAGCCGCTAAATAGCATTCGGCAGTCTTTTGATTTTTTGGTCCCTTTAGGCATTATTGGCTATATTTGTGTTGGAATCTATAAGTATGCCTTTCCGTATTTATTAATTATTTCCAAAACTTTTACATGTCCCATGTACCTGCGTTTAATTTATTCGTTATTCCCGTATTCTTGACTTTCCTGGCTAGTTCGTCTATCATGAATCCGTCTTTTTCCGAGATTAAAAAAAATAATTTTCCGTATATAAGATTTTTACACGGGCTGATTACCGGCTAATCGCTTGACCGTCTACCAGGAGGTCCAAAAAATTTTTTCTCGGGTTAACTCCCTTAGACAACGGCATCTCGCTATGGAGCGCCAGATACTCGCCCTTCACATTCTGCACAACGAGGGAACACCCAGGGAATACAACGAGGACGTATGTGATAGGATTCGCTGGCAGAGCCTATCTGAGACGGTCATCACTTGTCGCGGTTTCAGAGTTGGTACCTTCCATCCAAATGATACCGATTAACTGCATTATTCCCCGGGTTTCTATTTAATAATCTCATTTAGTGCATAGTACATGTTTTCATATATGATTTTCTAGTATCATTCAGTAAAACTATAGTATTATTTGAGGATAGAGTAAGGCAAACTATATTAGTATTTGAGGATAAAGGAAGGCAGATTCTGGATGCAGAGTATAATTCACTAGCTTTAACTAATGCCCCATTCTATTAACACTGCCTATTAACAGGCTTCTAGTATTGTTTTTTTAGTGAATACTGTATTGAAAGGGACCATAGGTGCAAAGAATCCTAGAGGTAGACCCAGGATGGCATACGAGAAACAAATAATAGGGAATTTAAGAGTTAGAAGCTACGAGGGTATGGAGAGGCTGACAGGAGACAGGGTGGCTTCGAGAACTGCGATAGATAAACCAATCTTCCGATTACAAACATAGGATAGAGATCAATAAGATGAATGAGTACCGTCCGACTGGTTGTGCCTCATTTACTTGATAACCAGCATGCAGGGACCAATAAAGAATTGCTTCGAAAAGCCTTGAAAAGTAATATTAGTACGACAGTATACTCACAACAAGATGAAAGTAATTTTCTAGATATCGACACATGTCAAGTGAAAACCTAATTGGATAGGATCTTAGATATGAGCCAAGCGTGATGTTTGGGGCAGGTTAACGGAGAATGGTAGAGCTCTAAATTATAGAGGTTTGAAAAGGATCTTGTTACTGGTGGTTGTTTTTGAGAGCTGCTGCAATCCGGATTGATACCCATGACATTGAGTAGTATGTTTAATGTAGGCTTCAGATATGCTTGTCAAGGAAATGGGGCAGAAATTTTCCTTAAATGTGAATTTTCAATAAAAATTCCTAATCCTCTGTTAATTGCATCTTGGGGATACTCGTACAGTTAAGGATGGTAAAAAGTTCTGTTAGTTATTTTTCCTTCGCATTTATGTGATAAACGTCCCATTCTTAATGGGGATGCAAAACTATTCATCGAGTGTTTTCGGTCTATTTTGCTGGAAACAAACTCCGAGGTTGATAATTCCGCTGCTCTTTTTTCCCAAGAAGTTTCTCACATTAAAAAAAATAATGCCTTTGGGGCTGTCCTGTTCTAATTCAAAGCTCTCTCATACTATGGATCCTCCGTTATCTCCCAGATATATGTCCCAACGAAAATATCCTCCATTTGATTATTCCACCCGTGGTATCAAGGCAATTGGTCCGAGGAAAAGAAAACATAGGCTATTGTGGTCTTTCACTTTCATGAATATTTTTATTTTAACCAAATTTTACATACAATTGTGGAAGGAGCACATTATCTGACCTCACCTGCTTCACTGCCAAGCAACATTTTTCTTCCCAGGAATGAAATTTTCTCCCCATTGTCTCCCTTTATTTCTTCCTGTTTGTTGACAAAGTGATTTTTATCTGTCACTTACTATCACTAATATATAAGTCGACAGTTTTTGGCACCTAAGCCCTAGCAAAATGGCACCATCCATCTCTAAGAAATTTACCGAACTTACGTCCTCTACTAATTTCATATTGCCAAAGTAGTTCTTAAGTACGTTTCCTAATTAAGACTGGCTAAGTTAAAATGGGTGGGTTTGCGGGTAGAATCGAGATCATGTTTTGGACGTACTTGCTGTAAATATAAAGGAGTCAAATCTTAATAGCCACCAAATGCGTAGTTTCAGCCGTGATAATGGTGAAATTCAAACATATTAATGATAAGGAGATGGCAATTTGCCACTGTTGAAAATGTATCTAAATAATAAAATAACATTTGTAGGAGTAGAAGAAGGATAAACACTCTGTTCTAGATAAGGGTCGAATATTCAATGAACATGACGGTTTGTGACTGCGGGTGACGGTGCCGGATGTTAATTGTATACAGAGTAATATCATACGAAGAGCCCAAGTCATTTGGAAACCGGAATGTGCAGCTTTGATACTTACTGATGGCAATGACGCCGGCGATGAACAGGTTTTAACGTATGAATTCATACATTTTTGATGATATGTAAATCTGTGGGAAATTTTTATGTGTTGATTTTCACTTCGACCTAAATTCCAGTAAAAGCAAGTCATCCGCGTGATATTTACGATTACTGGATTGACATTTGGTTGGTTCCAAATATTTTCCTCGGGGTAACCCATAAGTCATCTTTGTTGGCGACATATCGTAAGAGCTTCATATTTCATTCATTCACTCTCACGAGATACTAATATTACCTACTATGGGATACGTTTCTAGGATATGCAGGGTGATTCTTTATGTAGTTAACAACTTCAATCATTTGTAATCATTTTAGTTCGGAGGCTTCCGCGGTGTGGATACGATGAATTCTGCATATTATTCGGGTTTTCACCGCGTTCGTTGATTTGATGTGACAACGGTTTCGCGAGCGGGAATGCTGGCGAAACCGTTGTCACATCAAATCAACGAACCCGGATAATATGCAGAATTCATTTGTAATCATTCATTGAAACCACATATAGACTTGGTTTTATATGACATTATTTTGCAAGACATTTCAAGTTTTTTTCTGAAAAATCCATCACGGCCCAATGTGTGCACCATTTGTCATCCTGGACACATCCCAACGAAAGTCGATTTCCTGCCAAGTAGAGACCATCATTTCCGGGGTAACAGAAGAGATGACTGTTGTGATGCGATGTCTCAATTCATCAAGATTTT
>WURS02052032.1:0-10931 GCA_011762765.2 Rhinocypha anisoptera | reverse complement strand
GGAAGAAGAGAGAAAAAGAGAGAGAGAGAGAGAGAGAGAGAGAGAGAGAGAGAGAGAGAGAAGGGAGAGAGAGAGAGAGAGAGAGAGAGAGAAATTTCCATTTCATATAATAACCAAACTTTTGTGTTTTTTGACCTCTGTATTATATATAAATAAAATAATAATAATAATAATAAAATATCTAAATTCTTCATCAAACTCAATCACGGATGTGTCACTGGCATTTTACGCCATAAAAAATTGTTGTTAGCTCTTTTAGGAATATTCCATCTACACTTTTTAAATTTGCATTTTATTTGAATGATTTTAATGCAAGTTTTTCTATTACAAAAAAATAAATGTCAAAATCAACCCACGCAAATGCTTTTATGATGATGCTTTACACATACAAAAAGTTCAACTTCACAGAATAAATCCGACAGAATAATTAATCAAAAATGATGAGTACATTGACATCAATCAGAATATTCTCTCACTTTCTCTTCTCTTATCACCCCTATCACTAATTGCTCTGCTCTTAACTTTAATTAGGTTTGACAAATGTGACACTTAAAAGAAGCATATTCGGTTGATTAGTGTGTTTGGTGTGTGATTGCATTCTCAATGTCAAGGTTATAAACTCTCTTTCAATATCAAAATTTCAAATGGATGTATGTATATATTCACCAAATAAAATGGCAAATGAGAAGATTGCGATCGATGGTCAGTCTCACTTGATGCCGAGTCTCATAACAAAAACTGGTTCTTTCGAATCGATCAAATCATCACCCAACACACACACATACACATTATGATTGCCACTTTGGTGTGGGAGAACACACACACACACACAAACACACCCAGTCAACCTTAGCTATAAATAAAAAGAAAAAAGTGTCTTCAAGTGAGACACCTCACACCGGACAAGAGTTGATTCGATTCAAACTCTTTTTTTTGACTTGTACATTGTCTTTAATATTTTCATTTTTAATCATGATGGTAAATTTCGTTTTCTATTATATAGTTCTAGTACAGTAACGCAAAGTCTAGTTCCAGGTTTCTATGTTCAGGTTAATGTTTTGACATTTTGCTACACTTCTGCGAAAGTTAAAATTGGATTGATTAAAACCAAAAGTTAGATTTGAATCGATTAAGAATTCAAATCATAACAGCAAAAGATTCGAATTTGTGAAGAATTCGAATCATAACAACCAATGTTAGATTCGAATCGGTTAAGAGCTTAAATCATTCTGCGCATGCGTGCAAACTTATAACCGATTCGAATCTAACATTGATTGTTATGCTTCGAATTTTAACCGATTCTAAATTTTGCTGTTATGATTTGAATTCTTAATCGATTCGAAACTAACTTTGTTTGTTATGATACGAATTTTTAATCAATTTAAATCTAACTTTCCGTGTTATGATTCAAATTCTTAGTCAATTCGAATCTTACTTTTGGTGATAGTATTCGAATTCTTAACCAATTCTAATCAGAATTTCATTGTTATAATTCAAATCTTTAGCGCCGTTTCTTTTGTAAAAAATTTCTTATTATTTCGTTCTCCCACTCTGTCTCCCAATGTTTAAATGGGATCAGTACCGCATTGGTACTAATTCAATATCTCTCTCATGTCTTCAGATTGTATTACTTCTACTCGGCACGGCTCTATCCGCCACGGGAAACAATCTCTACCGTCACCCATCGCTTCTACGTCCGGAACACCTCAACTCACTCTACTGGGACACCACCTATCCCTACTACCCGTACAGTGAACTGTATCCCACGTATCCAACCTATACCAATCCGTACCCAACCTATTCGTACCCCAGCACCACCTACCCGACCTACCCCCAAAGCAACAGTCGTTATCCGTACATCCCCTCCTCACTGCGTTACCCCTCCTACTGGTATCCGTACCGCTACTCTCGAACCATTAACCATTTAACACCCTCCTCGGTCTCTCCTATACAACTACCACCATCACAAACCACCAATGCGATATATGGTCGACCGGATTACGGAATACCCGAGTATGACCGCGGTACGTTGGATACGGTAGTATCGGGAACCGGACTTGGACACCATCAAGTGTCACACGTTGCCCCGCCTGGCTATGAGAATGTCGAAGGTGGCTACATCTCGTCGGCCTATTTTCCACGCCTCCCGCCTACAGTGGTGGTTCCGGGTGGAACCGTGGGTGCGACACACGATCCGTATCCGGTTTCTGAATCCGGTGTCAAGGTGATGTCCTCGAGAAGTGCTAATCAAGTGGCCGATCACACCTATCGCTCGTTGGGCTCGGGTAAGTTTAAATCATAAGTTAAGATACTTAACTATAATAAAAATAGAATAAAATTGTTCTAAATAGGATAAGAATTTAATTCATAACTCAAAAGATTAGAATCGAATCGAATTTGAATCCTAACTCAAAAAATCAGAATAAATTCGAATACGAATTCGAATAATATCTCAAAAGGTTAGAATCGAATAAAATAAAATAAGAATTCAAATCATAAATCAAAAAATTATAATCGAATTAGATTAGAATTTGAATCATAACTAAAAATAGAATCGAATAATATAAGAATTCAAATCATAACTCAAAAAATGAGAATCGAATCAAATTCAAATTCGAATTATAACTCAATAAATTAGAATAGAATCAGTTAAGAATCCGAATCCTAACTCAAAAAAATCCAAAATCGAATCGGATTAGAATTCGAATCATAACTCAATAAGTTAGAATCGAACCAGTTAAGAATTCGAATCATAACTCGAAAAATCAGAATCTAATCGGTTTAAGAATTCGAATCAGAACACAACAAATAAAAATTAAAATATTAGATTAGAATTCGAATCATAACTGGAAAGATTAGAATCAAATTAGATAAGAATTCAAATCATAACTCAAAAAAATGGAATCCAACTTGGCTAAGAATTTGAAACATAACTAAAAAAAGTTGGAATCAAACAATTCGATTTTTTTATTATCAACCCAAAATTATTATTTTCTCTAAAAATAATAAAATTACAACACTCATATTAATTCTTTTTTCTCTCTTAGATCACACCGACACCAAGTATGTTCCGAGATCTTAAAATCAACAAGAAAAACATTTTTGTGTCTCTTTTATATACATGTTTATTTGATTTGGGTGATTGGATCAAAAAGTTATATAATCTGTATTTTGTGGTTAAAATAATAATAATAATAATAATAAAATTAAGCATATTTTGTGAGTTGAACCCTAAAATGTTGTTGATGATGATTAATCAATAATATAATGAGTTTAGTGCGTTGAGGTGAAGTGTTGTGAGTTTAGAATTTTTAAATAAAAAAGTTTAGTAAAAGTTAGCATGATGGAAAAGGCCGTTCAAAGTCGACCTTAGACACCGAGAATCGATTTCGAATAAGATAAGTTGCCACACACTGTGCCACTGAGTCTGGATCGTCTTCCTAGATGGTTTAAATTGTTAAAGAGTTAAATCAAGTGATATAGTTTAAAATAATTTGGGGTTATACTTTAATTACGTAAGCAAAAAATCGTAATTTTTGGACCCCTCCTCCCTTAGAGAGCTGTTAGTAAGTATAGACCACCTCTCTTAAATCTTACGTAAGAAACTGGTTTTGAAAATTTATTTAAAACCAATTTTCAATTGCAAACAAAAACCAAGTGGTACTAAACATGCAAAGTTTTACGGTTTGTTTACAGAAGAAGTGAATGATTTTTGGCTTTTGTTAAACCGATTTTTTTGTAATAGATAAACAAAAATGCTTAGCAAAGTTAGTTAGTGTGCGCTGCCTATTTTAACCCTTTCACTCCCGAAGGCGCTATCGGAACGTATGCGTCCCGCTCATTCAATTAGTGATATAAAGCTTATCTTTTACTGATAATCCTTGGAATCGAAAGAATTAATACTCTCTCCCCCCTTAAACTGCTTACGTAATTAAAGTATGGCCCCTTATTCGAAAGACTCACCTGGATAATGTGACCAACGCGAGGTAAAACCTGCATCTGAAACTTGCCCTGCATCTGACCAACGGTCATTGGGCCATCGAGTCGATCGACACCGGCCAGTAAAAGCATCTTGGCACCACCTCTCGGTCCCAGGAAGATCGAGCTCAAATTGGTGAACCACTCGAGCCAGTATGGTTCCGTTTTGGACAAATCAATCCGCCACTCGAATGGTTGGGTTTGAGATTTTAATTTCGGGGGCAGATTTGGACTCGACGACTCTTGATCTTCGGACACCGTTGAAAGACCAGAAGATATTGAAGCTGCTGATTGTTGAGATTCTATATAATAAAGTCAAATCAGTTAATAATTCGAAATGCATAACAAAAAGTTAGATTTGATTCGGCTAAGAATTCAAAGTGTAACACAAAAGATTAGATTCGAATCGGCTAAAAATTCAAAGTGTAGCAACAAAAGTCAGATTTGAATCAGTTAAGAATTTGAAGTGTAATAACGAAAATAACGAAAGTTAGATTCGAATCAGTTAAGAATTTTAAGTGTAACAAGAGAAGTTAAATTCGAATCATTTAAGAATTCGAAGTATAACAAAGAAAGTTAGATTCGAATCAGTTTGAATTATTAGAATCATAACACCGACAGTGGGAATAGAATCGGTTAAAAGTTCGAAACTTACTGCGCATGCGCGGGAAGTGTAGTAAAACACGAAAAATGCCAGAACATAGGAATACTTTATTTTTCTTTTACCATACTTTTTAAAATAAATTTAATATTTACCTTCTTGACTTGGTTGTTTTTGACTTGATGTATTTTCAGATTCTAAAAGCAAAACAAAAAATGTGCAATTCAAAATGCTTGTTTCTCTATAATAACTTTGCAACAAAAAATACCTTTGAGATTCGAATCTTGATTCTGTTGTTGTTGCTGTTGTTCGAGTTGATCATTGACCAGATCGGTGGCACACCGTCCACTCGCCACCTCGCGAATCTGTCCCGGCATCGAGATCTTAGCTGCTTCCAGATTCCGAACCTGTCCGCTTCGGATGCACCACTCGATGGCGTACTCGATCGAGGGGAAACCGGAAGGTCGAGACCGAAGGACTTGTTGCATGGCGGACAAAGCTTCTTTTGCGGTTCCCTCTACTACATCGATCACAATCAGTCCGATTATGCAACGAGTGATTTCTTCCGAGGTGCACTTGTCCATGAAGTGAACTGCCATCGCACCACCCATCGAGTGACCCATCAAGATTAACTGTGTTAACATATCCCAAACAAAAAAAAGCATAAATTACAAATGAACAATAAAATTCGAAGCAATTTTTATTTACAAGTTTGATGATTTAAACTGAATAACTAAAAGTTTAATAAATACCTTCATTCTAAAGTAAAATGTCAAGTATGATTTTAAGGATTCGGTTCGAATTGGCTCGAATTCTAGAGATTGGATTCAAATTCTAGAGATTCGAATTGAATTTTTCGAATTCGAATCGAGTTTCTAGAATTCGAGTCATTCTGTCAATTCAAATCGAATCCTTAAAAATCAAATTAATCTTTTAATTCGAATCGAATTCTTAAAAATCGAATCAATCTTTCAATTCGAATCAAATTTTTAGAATTCAAATCGAATTAAATAAAATTTGAATCTTTCAATTTGTATCAGATTTTTAAAATTCGAATTGATCTTTCAATTTATATATAATTCAACTTAAACATCTTAAAATATTTTAAAACAAAATTCCACAAAATTAAAGCGAATCAAAGCATCAACCCTACCTCGGGCATATCCTCTTCCCCGAAGAGGTTGAGCAGAACATCCCCGATATCTTTGGTCACGGTGGCAATGCTCAAATCTTCATCATTCTCGGTGCGACTCGACCCGTGACCGCGAATGTCGAGTGCCAACACCCGAACGTGACACAACTCGACGAGTGACCTCACAAACACGGACCAGGTGAGTGCGGAGAAGCCTCCGCCGTGAAGCAATACCAACACTGGCAAGTTGTCCCTTTGAGCCTCATCCGCCGGTTCGTGTAGATACACTCGAAACGTGGTGTTCGGACCCAGTGAGACATCTCGCCGATCGGTCCAGAACTCACGCCATGAGGTGGGACGAAAATCACGGTCACACTTGCGCCGAATGCCACCACCCCTTGGAACTCGGGGACCCGAGGGGCCTAGGGGTGGACGAAAACGACGCATATGAGGTGGCAAGGCAGATGGGTGGTGCATGGTGGGTGTACACCAAACACGTGAGGAACTTCACACCGAGAACGATTGAGCTAAATTTTAACCGGAACAAGCAGGTTAGTTCGATAAAAGGCTAAATTTTAGTACAAAATAGTTAAATTTTTAACTTAAGGCAAAAATTGACCGCATTCTGGTTAAAATTTAACTCTTTTTTTGGACTCACTTGCCAGTTTGGGTTGAAATTTAGCTGTTTGCGTGTTGAGCAAGTCAAAATCAAAATCAAAACAAACTTTTTAAAATCAAAAAATTGCTAAAATAAAATAAATTTTAATAATAAAAACATCACTTAATGAAATAATAATCAAAAAATTGTAAATATTAAGTCATAAATGTTAGTAGTAGAATAATAATAATTTGCGAAGTAAAAGATAAGATAAGCGAAAGAAAAAAAAGAAAAATTTGGGAAAATTTTCAAAGCTTTTGCCAAAATAAGCACAATCAGCTGATGTTTACATTTCCGGAAAGAATTCTTGATGTTATATGGAAGTTTCCAGGAAGGTTTCCCGGCACTGAACAGATGATGCGCAGTAGTGTTTTGATCAGGAGAGAGAGGGGGAGAGAATGGGAGGGAGAGAGAGTGAGAGTGAAAGAGAGAGAGAGAGAGAGTGAGAGGGAGGAGGGAGTTGACAGACAGACGTGTAACTTTTCTCTTTGTAGGTACATCTCTCTCTTTCTTCCTTTCTCCCCCACGATTGCACCCTCTCTTACTGTCACCAGTGCTCCTCTCTCTCCCCCTCTTTCTATTGATGTAGAAAGAGGGGGGAAGTGAGTGTTTCTCTATCTGTGTGCGTCTCGGATGTGTTGTCTTTCTCACACCACACTTTTCCACTAGGTCTTTCTCTCTAATTCACTCTCACTCTCTCTCTCCAAAAACCAGACCCTGGTGGCATAACTCTTATTATCCTCGGGAAGAAGAAGTCTTTCTTATTCCATCCTCAACTAAACAACGATCTCATTCATTCTCTTTCAAAGTTCAAAGTATATAAATAAAAATATATAAAACACCTTGAAGATTCTTCAGTTTTCTTGTCTTGCACAATAAAAGGTAAGAAGAAATAAGAAAGGGAGATTAATTATCATTATCAGAACAAAAGATGGAATATTTTCTAAATTATTATCGAATAATAAATTGATTGATAAATTGACGGAACATGAAACAGAAAAAAAATGTATTTTGAGGTCAAGTCTTATAATCTCACATATAAAGTCGGTTATTTTGTTGTGTTTGTTTATTTGTGATGGATGATTATCTCTTAAGACAAGATATTAGATCACAGTGTGTGTGTGTGAGAAGAAGCAGCTTTTGTTGTTTTTTGTTTTGTTGGTAATATAACCTCACAAAAAGGGGGTTATGTCAACAACATGTGAGTGAGATTATTAAACTAGAGTCAGTAGACTAGGCTAAGATTGCGACACATACAACATCACATGAGTCATTTATTTGAGTTTTGATGATGATGAGTCAATTTAGAAAGATAAAATAAAGAAAGAGAGAGACTAACTTAAGCTTTGAATTATACCTTTCATCATTCGGAAACTAGAAGAGCTTTATTTACAACAACAAGAAGACAGACATATTTTTCAAAATGTAAGTTTATGTTTGAAATTAATTTCGTGTTCTCAGTTTTAGTTCTCAATTTTTAAATAAAAAAATGGCGTTTTTAAAGATAATTTAATTTAATTTGATATAAATAATCTATATAGTTTCTCTCTCTCTCTCTCTCTCTCTCTTGGGAAAATCTTTTTCACCATTTGACATTTGTCTTTTCTTTTTACATTTTACCTTGACATTTTCACTGTACACTTATATCTTCTCTTTTTCTTATGTGTAAAAGTATTTTTGGATAATCCAATTATTATTATTATTTTGAAAAAAACATGTCAGCATTTTATTTATTTATTTATTCTGTGAGATATATTTTTTATTTATTAAATTTATTTTTGAATTTTAAAATGGGTTTGTTTTTGTAGATTCAAATGATGATGATTCAAATTTCAAACCATTCTAGAAATTCTAATTAGTAGAAGCGGGAATTTCGAACTGTTCTATTAGATTCGAATTATTCTAAACATTCAATATGATTTAATAATTTTTAAAAAAATAATTTAAAATTTTTTCTATAGATTCGAATTGCTCAAATTTAGACTTATTATGGAGTTTTATATGTCTTTATAGTTTATATATATATATAAATAATAAATTAATTTGATTTATATTATTAGTATCATATATATTCTCTTGTCAACATAAGTAATAATAATAATAATAATAATTTCTATATATAGAAACTTTGGAGAGAATTATTATTCGCATATACACAAACTAGTGCAGTTATTCTCTCTCTCTCTCTCTTTCTCTCTCAAACCTTTGACATTTGATATTCTTGTCTCTCACTCTTTCTCTCTCTCTCTCTCTCTCTCTCTCTCTCTCTCTCACTTTCTCTCTCTCTCTCTCTCTCTCGTTTTCTGTCTATCTTAGTCATTACATGTCTTACTCGCTTCATTTTCTGTCTTTTGTTTTTGTTTGTTTTCTTGCTTTTGTCTGCATTTTCTTACTTTGATCTATTGATCTCTCTCTCTCTCTCTCTCTCTCTTGGTTCCATGTGTTCTTAATGCATACTAATCTACTCTGCATCTCGTTATGTTAATTGGGTTTTTTCTTTCTTTCTCCGAAAACCCAAAGTCAAGAAAAGGAGTCACTTGGGACCAATGAGAGAGAGAGAGAAAGGGGAGAAAGAAAAAGTTCAAAATTTGGCTTTATCAACAAATTATTCTCTTATTTCACCCTAATTTTTAACTCTCTCTCTCCCTCTTATTTTACCATACTTTCAAGTTTGTTTGTTTTTTGGCTTGATTTTATCTAATTTCCAAGTTAATTAGTTTTTTGCTTTCGCTTGTCTGACTTTCAAACTTGGGCTTTCTCTCTCTCTCTCTCTCTCTCTCTCTTTCTCTCTATTCCTTTCTATCTCAACTAAGGATCAATAATTTTATAATTAAATTTTTCTCTCTTGTCTTGTTTATTAGACATTTTCTCTCTTTTGCGCTATCTCAAATGTCTTAATTATTATTATACTAATAAAAATATATATAATTTATGAACTTCTTCTTTTATATATTTAATATTTATTTGATAGGGATAATAAAAGAGTTTTTAAATTAATTAAAAAATATCAATTAATTCTCACAGAAGCTTTACAATTTCAAATTATATATATATATAATAAAAATAATAATAAATTATTTATAATACAGAAAGTTAGATTCGAATCTGGTAAGAATTCGAATCGAACTGCGCATGTGCGAGAAGTATGACATAAAATAGGGATCTCGGCTTAATCCAATCGAAAATCGAATTGTAAGAAAAACAACATTTTAGAACCATTTATGAAGTTACTTTCGGAGCTAAGTGCAGTTTTTTCAGGAGTTGGATTAAGCTAAGAGCCCTACATAAAATTAAAAATTGTCTTCTAAGTATAGAAAATAGAGCATAGAAAGCCACCGCTATAATTGCCATTAATATATAACAGAAATAAAGATAAGAGAATTATTTCTTTCTTATTTATTTAATATTATTATTATTTTAAATTTTAATGAGATCATTTTAATCTTTTTAATGGCACTTAAATAATTTTTTATTGTGATTGAAGTACTTTTGCTGAATTTTGTCACATAAGTGCATCCAAAAATAGCGATCACAATTATATATTATATATATAATATAATATATATAACGCCTTCAAAAGTGTTCCAAAACTCTCTTTTTCACTCATAATCTCTTTCTCTCTCTCCCTCGCTCTCTTCAGACTTTTCTTTTTCTTTCAATTTACTCTCTCTCTCACTTTTATTATTATTTGTTTCTACCTCTACATTTTTTATAGTACATTCTAGCTTCTCTATCTCTTGAGTTTCACATCGCATCATCATCATCATCTCTCTCTCTCTCTCTCTCTCTCTCTCTCTCTCTCTCTCTTTCTCTCTCTCCCTCTCTCTCTCTCTCTCTCGCTCTCGAAGTTCCACGGAACCTGTTATTTCATATGACACTCTCACTGAGTATGCTATCTTATTATGGTCAACTAATGTACGCATGTGCTTTACATGTATATATAAACCCCCCATTCCGATTCAAAAGAAAGTGAAGAGAGAGAGAGTAAGCTATCAGGTTGCTCTGTTTTTGTCCATCTGGCTAGCAACAAATCCCCAGGACCCGGCTTCGGTTATCTCTCTCTCTCTCTCTCTCTCACTTTCACTTTCACTCTATATCCAGATGCGCACAACTTTTTCATTATCTTCTCCATTCTATGTATTCATTCTCTTCTTTTTTTATTTATTCAACTTTCTCTTCTACTCTCTTTCCCCCCTCTATCTCTCTCCCTCTCTCTCATTTAATTCTACATGGACATGGACACATCTTCGGTTTTTTCTAAATTTTTCTGCCTACACACTTTCTCTCTCCTCTCTCTCTCTCTCTCTCCCCTTCTCTCTCTCTTTCTCTCTCTCTTATTCACTACTCTCATTTGGGTATATAAATTTCGGTTCCAACAAGCTTTTTCTACACTTATTCTAGGTGGTAGGTGGCGCTTTCTGGTTTAACCTCTCTCTCTCTCTCATGCTCTCTCTCATTCTCTCTCTCACTCTCGCTCTCTCGTTCTTTCTATCTCTCTTTCTCACTCTCTCACTCTCTCTCTCTCTCTCTCTCTCTCTCTCTCCCCCAAAACTATATAGTCC
>WURS02052022.1:0-10932 GCA_011762765.2 Rhinocypha anisoptera | reverse complement strand
TTCCCTGCCCTCCCTCCCTCCCTCCCTCCCTCCCTTCCATCCATCCATCCAGTCCACGTCCTTTCCCGGAGCGGGAGAGAGGAGGAACCGACTAACAATAAGAGAAATGCGGAAGGCGGATGAACTGAGTTTTTTCTTACCAGAAATTTTTGGTGAAATTTTAGAAAAGGGTGAGCTCTTCTAGCATAGAAACGTCACCAAAGACGACGGGGTTAAAAAAAAAACGCTGATGAGATGCTCATTAAATACTCAAACAAAACATATCAGGATTAGTCATCAAGATAATCTCCTTAACGCAGATTAATGAAAAGAATGTTGGAGAATGCGTTAGCCAGTGTTTAACTTCACATATAAATTTGAAAACCAGTGGATTTTGAAAGTTTCCACGATTGCTATTCCACATAATCTAACGCTCAGCCAATTCAAGGAATTTGCATTCAATGCGTAGATATGGGTATTGACCCACACTGAATATAAGAATATATATGACTTTAAATAAACGGCTGAGTGAAGAAGCTAAGTAGCCTTCATATAGGACAGCATATAGGAATGTAAAAATCTGTAACTTCATACAAGATATGGTTTCAGGTTTAACTTGGTGGAATTCTCAAATCATGGAATGATTTAAAGAAAACGGTACACACTGCAATCCCAACAGCTTTCGCCCTTATCAGAGCATCATCAGTTCCCGATAACGTTGTGTTTGGTCGAAATCTGGTCATGGTAAAGTAACCATTGCATGTGGAATTGCAGCGTGTTCTTTTTTAAACCCTTCACTCTGTAATTTCACATTATTTTATTTCGACACTTTACGCTTCAGACCCGAAGACGCCAGCTGCAACGCTAGAGAAACTGTTGTCCCCACAATATGGACAGACGCGGAAAAAAAACCCGAAAGAAATGTATTTTAAATCCAAGACACCACGGAAGCCTCGACCAAGTATTTCGACACTTAATAAAATACAGTTTGTTACAGTTGAACAGTTGCAGTTGAACAGTTGAACTGTGAATCACAGTAAACTGTGGAATCACAAAGTTACAGTTTTTCATTCCAATATGAATCAATTCCACGAGGCACTCCAGAAACCGCGAATTATATAAAGAGTACACGGCGAAGGTTACAAAAGCAACGACATAAAGAGGCTGATCGTAAGAAATTATGTGCGGATTTTTCTTTTCCTCGGGATTGATACGTGGAAAAAAACGGAACATGATATTTGAATGTGTGGAGTCGGAGAGATGTTAAAAAAATAAACACGAATACACCTAGGTGTCTCCAATGAGGTGCTTCGAAGAGATTGACAAAAGAAAATCACATTTGAGAGACTTTACAGAAGGTCATTGGTCAATTCTGAGCCACCACGGTTTGACAGAACCGAGAAAAATGTTTCTCAGAAAGCTGCGCACCATATGTGTGGGTGTTTACGTGAATTCATTGGTTTTAAATGGAATTGAATTTAACATAATGTCACGCCAGTTTTTAAAAAGGTAATGGGAAACAATAACTTTTTACATTAAAATTTTTAGTGGAATTAATAAATGACATCAATGTGAAAACTAAAACACATACAAGAATGAGAACGGGCTAAATTTTTGAGACGTCGTGAAGGCACAATGTGTAATTGCCTAAATATATTGAAAGCGTAGACACGGAGACGGGATTTGGACCAAAACGAACCGCGAGGAGATTCGAGTTTAGGATCCCGCTTGAATGTGAAAACAAGACGATATTGGTCTATTTCTGCCATCGAATGTCAAGTGGGGGGGGGATGGGAAATGACGTTCTCATGTCGGTCACGTCTGTACACTCCCGCATGGCAAACAGACTTCACTGTTCAACCACATTCCATTGGATATGCGCCTCTCGGCTGATAGCGGGGAATCCGCCCAAAAGAAAAGGAAAAATATACTTACGAAGAGCCTACTAACTCAATATTTCGTATTCAACTGAGCCTCTCGTCTCAAACAAGGCAAACGAACCTTCTAAATTCCCAGATTAATTCGAGACTCCTTACGCGGCCTATGTTGGAATTAAAAAATAATTTTGGAAATGCTTAACTTTCGAAATTCAGGTTTGTATCACTAGTGCTTGAATATTGTGATTACAATATTGAGGCAATGAAGTTAATTTATACATTGTGATACATACATAGTATATTAAAGTGTTGATTTATTCATGTGTGTTTGAGATCAACGATAAATAACCCTGGCCGCTAATGTTACGATGGAATTAGTAAAATGAACATTTAACCCCTCAACCGTGACCTTATGTGGTGGAAGATATTCTTATAATATATAAAATATATTCAAATATATATGGCTCGGCAAAATGTAAGTATACATTTAAAATAATTAAATAAAAACAATTGTATATAGAATTTTTTTGGAAATTTAATGATGATTAATTGCAATGCTAAAAATATTTAATTTAAAGTGTAAACACAAATTCTTTGACGCTTGCGCAAAAAAGCACCCTGGGGGTGATTTAAATACCCCCGACTAAAGTCACCCTAGAGGTGTGGATTTGACTGATACTGCGACCAGTGAAATCCCCTTCAAGTGCCATGGAAAGGGGGTAATTTCGTAATACACGTTATTAATGATGATATTGAAGGGTAATCTCATGGGTAAGATAGGTTGTAATGAACTCCATAATAATGAGTGAGAGTGAACTGAAATTCCCTTATTGAGGACATGCACCCGTTTATCGTACACACATAAATAATAACCCACATGATTAGAAATCATTCTACCCAAACTCAAAGTTTAATATGATGACTGTTTTTTCAAATGGGTATTTCAACTTCCCTAGGTTTATTTCGATTAAGCATATTTTACTCTAGTTATTTTAGTTAACAAAAATGAGACAATTTACAATACATGTTGAATAAGAAATATAATACTAAGGCTTAATTAATTCTATATTCATTTTAATAATATGATACTACGTAGCAGATGCTTTTGGAATATTTGACTAACAAGGAAAATGTATGTAACAACACTCAGGGAATTATTAAATCTCCTGTTGGTATGGTTGTGTTTCACTGAAATAATTCACTTTAGAAGAAGTTCGTCGTGAATATGACTGTTTACTTGACTTATTTACAGTATTTTGCTTTTACAATGAGGATGTAATGGTAAAGTTATTCGATACCTGAAGCATAATCCGAACTGAAGAGAGCTAAAAAAGATGGCCTTACGTTCATTTAAAAATATAAAGTGTTTTCACAAAATCGGACAGTTTGAAAATAAAAATGATCACTAGTTCTCGTTCACCTATGGACTACATTTATTTTTTAGAAACATTTCATTGTGTTTTCACATTATATTCTACTATTTGCACAAAATAAACATTTCATAGCAACGAATTAGGCACAATTAATATGTAGTTTTTCTATATAAATTAATCGAACCATTTTAAAATAAAATTTTTGGATCAATGAGAAATGATGTCTCAACC
This sequence comes from Rhinocypha anisoptera, assembly GCA_011762765.2. NCBI lineage: Eukaryota > Metazoa > Arthropoda > Insecta > Odonata > Chlorocyphidae > Rhinocypha > Rhinocypha anisoptera. The sequence goes on along the minus strand of WURS02052022.1, from coordinate 7,472 downwards.
AGAACAAAATACTTATGAATATCAAAGGAATAATGAATGTCCATTGTCTGCTCAGTGAAGCAAATAACGCGACTGACAACAAATACATCCATGAGGTGTGTTTTTGAATACTTTCTTGGGATCCTCGAGATGAACGGACGTTGCAGTTTCGTGTCGAACGTCGGAGAATCCTGAAAACCATTTATAAATGTCGCATGTAAATACTCAATGTAAACTAAACCTATAGGAGCGAACATCCAAATTATTATCATGAGATGAAAAATATTTGTCCAAAAAAAGAAATTTCAGCTGCCCTGTGACTGCGAAATTTTGTTCTTCACCTGAAAAAAAATACCTTATGGAAATCTACGAAAATAGAACAATGTAAGATATGAATTGACAACTTTCGAGGATTTACAAGGTAATTAAATTTAGATCAAAATTCAAATAGATAATGCCGACTTAATAATGAATTTTCGGATTAGTACCACAGAACGGCTTCTGCACTACAGGAACAACCACTCGAAGCATTCTCCTCCCATTCTCTCTTTCCCTCTCTCTCTCTCTCCCTCTCTCTCTCCGTCTCTCTCTCTCTCTCCGCCTCTCGTAATATTATGGCCTCGTCTCTGCAATCCTCTCTGACTCCGCCCCCACGGAAAACTCCACACTCGTCGCAACTGACTAATTAGCGGTATTGAAGCGCGTATTTTCCAAGGTAAGAGAGGCAAAAGATGGGAGGGAGAAACCCTAAACCAACCCACTGCGACAAGAGTAGCCTCTCGAGGGGAAAAAATGTTCTCATCCTAGAGGAATGTCTTTTTATTCGTAATAAAAACTGTCTCTTCCCCGTTCTCGGCGCCAGCCTCCACGCGAGAGAGAAGCGGGCCTAAGGAGGAGAGCAATGTTAGCGTGCGGAGCCTTAGGGTCAGGTCGGAGGGGTGGGAGAATATTCAGGTGAATAAGAGAAGGGCAGCGGGGAGGGAAGGAGGGAAAAATTCTCAACTAATGCTCACGGGAAGTTCATTTATTAAAGACGCGATTAAATTTATGTATATAAATATATATATATATATATAGTTCGTAGAAAATGCCGTATGGCGATGCACAAAATCTCTTGAGGATAGATGAAGGAAATATACAGATACACTGAGAAACGACACACACTTACATGTCCAAATTTTCGGTGTTAACCGTCTGCTGGGACGTTGTAGACTTCTCTTCTGCACTGAATATACGACCTCTTGGAGATCGCGAAAGTAAACAAAGTCGCTGTTAATCGCAAATGAAGCCTCGATATTATCTTAAGCGTCAAAACAGTCTGTCTTTTACGAGAATATATATATATATGTATATATATGTGTGTGTGTGTATATAAATTTTAAATTCAGTGAGGATATAATGCGAAAGTTTTACAATCGAACGAAGAAATAGAGATTAGAAGGACCTCCAAATAGATTCAGCATCGACGATTTCGTGACTGTCAACGGAATTGAGTTAATTATTAAGGTTTTAGCCTGTTACCAATTAGCCGTTTAATATTTGTTACTGAAAGGGATATTTTAATATGAAATTTGAATGAAAATTTGAATCTGATGTCTTTATCGATTCCGAAAATAAATTGAAAAACACAGCGAGAGAGACTGTTAAAGTTAAACTAATACATCTTTTTTAACATGGGAGGACTTCACTATAATCATGCACCGGAAAAAACACCAAATCTTCCACCAACAACCATATGTGGCATCAGTCAGTGCAAGCTACAGATTACTATTTTACAAGATAAACCACCAATTGATTGCAGGAGAAACATCACAACTCTTAGTAGACCGTATGATAGTGAGACAATCTTATATTAGAGAAACAAGATAAGAAAAAGATGGAAAAGAACAAATTGAAAATGGCTTAAAGCTTTATTTTTTTGGAACCGTTAAAAGTTTTTTACATGCTTAAAATATTGTTAAAATTAAAAACACCTTGAAAAAATACGTGGGAAAAATGGTATTAGTTCGAGCTTATTTTCGACTAAAGACTACTTGGAGAGATCTTTCATTTTTAAATTCATTTTACTTTTGCTGCTCTATTTCACTGCATGATGCATTTTTGTTATCGAATATATTAAAAGAATCACTAAGGCCCAGATGATATGCATGAAAAGTCAACCATTTTACACACTTTTTTAGAATATAACCCTCAATGAGTCATCTTGAAAACGATTTTACAATTAATGAGCAAACTTTGATTCACTTAAAAGTCTGCCATGAAACACCATTCTCGAGGAAAAAATTAGAAATAATACTTCTCATTCGCACATACGGTGTCTTGAACAATTTAGGGGGTAATAGGAATTTCATAATACACTGATTGTGTGTAACACCCTCAATTCAAATCAGGAATGAAATTTGAACGATTATATAGTGAATTAATTAATAAAGTAAATAAGGAAATAAATTTAAATGAATAACAAAATAAATAATAAAAAGTAATATATGAAAGTAATAAATAAAGAAATAAAGCAGTAAAAGTGATAAATTATAAAGTAATTAAAGTAAATAAGTAAATAATACTCACTTACATCATAATAATAAAAAATAAAAGCCTAACAAGAAAAATACTGGAATTCCCAGAGACGGTTAAAATATTTTAATATTTCCGTCTGCTTGGTCTTAGCCTAATATAAACTCATGGGTAGCAAGAGCCGTGCCATACAAAGAAATTTAAATTATTTGAAACTCGTCGCCGAAAGGTATATAAGGTAATGAAGTAATAAGCATTCTCATTAGAGAGAACTCACGGGGAGCACAGACGCTGATAATTTGGATCCTATCTCATGCGACGCTAATTGGATGATGAAAAAGAAGGAGAGGTGAAAGGTAACCGAACCTCGAAAAGTGCTACAGCTTCAAATTTACCATTTACGGATTAATATTCGTGTTCTGAGCTGATCATTCACATTTTAAGCATCGCATTTGCATTTGGCCGAACATTTAAAAACCAGTCTTGATATTTGTTCTCGGCTAAATATTCATATTTTCAAAAAACTCGAACTCATGGCGTGACTGATAAATTCAGGAAATCGGGTAATAATGTCGCAAACGGTTATATGTGAAATGCTATGAATGTTACATTGTTATTACAATTCCAAGTGTTAATGGGCAACATCCAATAATGTAGAGTGTTGTTTCCAAACGCAGTATGACCACGGGTAATTTTACTGAACTACAACGTAGTTTGGCAGTACCCCCGGAGACTTGGAGAATGAAGTTTACATTTAAAAAATAAAAAATATATTTAATTTAAACTATAAATAAAATTTAATATATGTATTGATATACATATATATATTCCTCAGGAAAAATGAGACAAAACGAGGAGCAAACACGAACACACGCACACACTCATACACATACACACATAGATGGAAATACTTAAAAGAAATCACATATTAAGAAATATTTCGGGTCTTGCTTGCCCCTTCGGCGGTCTGGTGAGAACTGTCTGATAATCAGGCAGATCAGCCAGTTCTAATATACCGACGAAGGGGCAAACAAGCCTCGAAATATTTCTTAATATGTGAGTCTTTTGAGTGTTTATATCTATGAGTGTATGTGTACAATTGTGTGCTTATATGTATATATATATATATGTATACACTCGGACGAAATAATCCTAAGTCCATAAAGTGTGGTCGCTTTTAAAAAAAGGCCTTGTACACCTTCACAGATGTTTTAAAATCCTCACAAAATAAGGGAAATAGAGTTGGAATTTGAAAATTAGAAAAATATGAGTCTATGACTAGACTATCTAAATTTCGACTTGATTCTACACTATTTTTGCATCTCTGAGTCGATAAAACCTTCATTGCGATTTCCAGGAAAACTTTTACGCTTTCAATGTCACCCAATAAATTCTTCCCCACATTCTTCACACGCGAATTTTTTTTGCGAGTTTTTGTACGTTCTCAGATTTGAATTTTAATTTAACAAGCTGCAAAATATTTGTAACATCTTTTATTATTATTTTTATTACATTACAAATTTATTATTTTATTTTATACTATATTACAAGTTATTATGTTACAAATTCGGATTCATCCTCATAAATATTTTATAGCAAGAATTGTTTTAGATCAGCAGTTAGATATGTTCGAGGAGAGACATCCGAAAACCGTGGTTTTATTTCAATCGAACGATTCGCGGTGTGTCTTGGGCCAAGAGAGACAGAGAGGAGTAGACCCCATTTCACGTCTTTTGAACTTGGCACCCACTCAATGTCACTTTCAGGAGTCGACGTTCCAATCAACTCCCCTCCGCAAGGGTGCAAGGCAGGTTAGAGAAGAAGTCCGTACGATCCGCGCGCCTTGGCCAAAAGCATCACAGGAGGGATGACAGTTGATGGAGAGGTCGAGATGGTAAATTAGGTGGCATCTCGAACGAGAAGTCGGCTCACGTGGATGAAAACAAATTACCTTGATACGTTAGATAGTAGTTAATGGAACACTGGAAGGGTGATCGCTGCGTGAGAATTTGCCGCTAATTTTCAATTCACGTTTGCAAGTTAAGGCAACTTGAAGAGAAAAAATTTCCCTCAAGTCTCAACTGACAAATTTCCGTACTATCACACACTTTAATTGCTCCAAGATCTACAATACTGGTAATGATATTAATAAATCAGTGATATGTAACAAATAAATATTAGTACCAGTCCATTCATCAATTGGAACAGAATTCATGCATCTTTTCTATATCCTCCCTATTCCGAAGTAAATAAAACGCTTAATGATCAAACGGCGTTGATCATTATTGTAGCCGTTATATCAAATCACCCATAGCGTGAAATTTACTTTTCAGAACTGATTTTGAAAGTAGAAATCAACACTTTCCGTTTGAGTCCTTTTTAGAGCTCAATCGCATGTAATCTGAAATATTTATTTTTCCGAATATGAAAAAGTCAACGTCACGTAGTTTTGGACGCTTTATTGAGTCCGACAAAGCGCGAAATGTTTTTTTTTTCGAACAGGTTTTGGAAAGTAAAAATCAAAAACTTTCATTTGAACCCTTGTAAAACTCAATCGTTTGTAATCTGTGGTTATTATTGAACTGAAAAAAATTCAACACCAAGTGGTTTTGGCCGCCATATTTGATAATTTCGGCGTAAAATTATTTAGTCCATTAATTTTTGGAAAGTAGAGCTCAGGATTTACCTTTCATTTGAGATCGCATACACCTCCCATTAAGGGAAATAAATTTTAGACAACGTGGGGTCGCTCGCTCACACGTTATGTATATTGATCAGAAAACAATAAATTATTTTATCAATAAATGTTGTTACATATATATATATATATATGAATAGTTGATATCGATAGAGGTGGCCATTGAAATATACACAGTAGGTCCGATCCTTTTTCTCTTTTCCTGTTTCGTTTTCTGTCTATTTAATATATATATATATATATATATACTCGCGAAAAACTCAGTTTCGAGGTAAGAATTCTTACCTCGAATCTGAAGAAGAGCAGTCGCTCGGAATTTCAAAATGTGAGTGTTTCGTCTTTTATTTATTCGTGTCTATGTTTCATTGTTCTGTGTTCGTTCATCATATACAAGTACTCAACTGATTTTTTCGCGAGTATATATATATATATATAATAGACAGAAAACGAAACGACGAAAACGAAAAACGAAAACGTTCGTTCATCATATATATATATATATATATTATACGCGCTATTAACATAATAAATGCTATATATATAACATTTATTATGTTAATAGCGCGTCATAGAAAGCAATATTTGTGAGTGCAATTATACATGAATGTAACTAATACATTGAAACTTTCACAAAAATGTAAAACAATTCTGGGATAGTCACACAAACAATGTAGAGGACACTCAAAAGAACACCAGCTACACTTCCTAATTTTAGGTGAAATCAAATCATCTTGCTCGGGGAGGACAAAAGTAATAATAATAATGATATATATGGAAATTCGAATAATGATTAATCACGCTTGTGTACCGTCGGCTCACATGTACGAAAGCGCGGATCAGGGGCGGTAGGTTTACGATCCACTGCACCGCTGCGGTAGAATCGAGTTAATTTTTCGACATTCAACTGACTCCCAGGGAAGTGTATATAAACCCTCCCCGCACAAGGCATTCAATCATAAGCAGAATCATAAAATCATCTGCAGAAAGCAGGAGGTAGAAGTCAGTCACTCACTGGCATTTCATCCATCACCAAACGCGAGCGCAAGCAGTTTGAACGAGGCAGTCCCGTTCGGCGGTGGTACTAATAACCAGTCGTCGGATCGTCGGTAAGAAGGCGATCGCGTTCCGTGCTGATTACGCGGCACGCACACGCTTCTCGACAATTGGAAGCCGAGGGGAGAATTTCAAGAATCATCCTTATCATCCTAAAATGGTTAGCTGCTTGCCTGATTGTACCGTCTTACCCTCAGGAAAAAGACTTTCTAATTGCTAAAAAAGACGAGGGTCTTGTAAAATCAATCAATCTCGCTGTATCGTATAAATCATATTTCATCAGGGTTCAAATTTATTTGTAAGATCATTCAATTTAGTTGCATTGTACAAATCATATTTTTCATCATGGTTTAAATTCATTTGCGTGGTTGTTCAACAGGGTTGATTTATCGTGTATTTTGTTAGAATTAGTTTTATTTCTAGTGTATAACATAACCTGTGTTCATCTGTGCCACGCAACTAATCACCCCCATCCCTGATTATTCTTAAGTTGGTGTCTTTGAAAAGTGAAATAAATCAGTGCTAAATTGAAATTGAAAGCAGTGGAATCAATTCGACAGCCCGTGACCCTACCTTTCTTTGTACGAAGTGAGTGAACCGCGATAAAAGAATCCACGACCGAGCTACTCGGACAAAAGGCAGAACGCTGAAAGGCCCCGGCCTTGCTCCCTTTGATCGCTCGGCGCGCGGCTCGTGTCTATCAATTAGTTTAATAATTAATTAAACGAATAGGGAGAGCGTTTGTTCTGTCATATATAAATTGGTGCGTGCAACGTGGGGCCCCGAGTTCGATTCCTGTCAGTAGTGACATATCTTTGATGCCCGACCCCCGACACGTGTCAATTACACGTGTCGACACGAGTGAATTAATTAATAATTGATTGAAATTTACAGAATGCGTTTTATTCTGTCACAATATATATATATATATATATGTATATATCCTTAGAACTTCAATCCGAAGATTGGTTGACTGCAGCCCTCCATCCTTGGCCATCTAGTTCTAGCTCACTTGTTCCTTGGTAGGTCTTCCTTTTAACCTCTTTAATAATTTTCCCTATATATTTGTCCCTCGGCCTTCCTCGAGGGACCCTCCACTCTATTTTTCCCTCTATTATATTCTTCACGAACCCATTATACCTCAGGGTGTGTCCTATCCACCTTATTCTTTTTTTATTGTACCCTTGTCCTTGTATATATACATATATATATGTGTGTGTATATATAT
>WURS02052011.1:0-10932 GCA_011762765.2 Rhinocypha anisoptera | reverse complement strand
GGATGGAGGGGAGAGAAGCGGCCGTCGGAGAGGTGGGAAGGGGGGGGGGAGGGGGAAGGGAGGAGACAGAAAGTAAGAGAGGTGGCAGCGCCAGAAAGGGAGCGAGGGAGTAGGTACCTAAGGAGTGCAAGAGAGGAGGAGGGAGAGGGGGTGAGGCTATTAGAGCAAAATAAATAAAGGGATAAAAGAGGGAGGAGCTGTGAAAGGGAGGGAGGGAGGGAAAAGAGAAAGGATTGGAGGAAGATATAAGGTCTCGAGGAATCGTGAGGGTGGAAAAAAAATATCAGACTAGTAGGAATGGTAAAAAGGGGCGAAACAAAGTTATGCCCCAAGGCAGCAGCGCCGGGGTTTCACAAAGACACAACATCATTCAGCGTCATATCACGTCGGTTTTATGCCAGAACGTATTTTATAAGTTTGCGTGCCTATTTTTCCTGACTAAACTTTGCGGGGTTCAGGAATATAGGATGTAAATTCCAGAGTGTACCTATATCTCTGTAGTAAGTGTAGCAGCTAAATAACTCGGTCGCTTTAGTGTTCAAAGTTTTTTGACATGCAGTATCAAAACGACGACGGATGTATGATATAGATGCATCGTTTTTTTTATGATATACTGTTCTTGCCTTTTATTCCGTCCTACTTGGATAGAGGAAACATCGTGAATTTTAAAACTATTGACTTTTAGTTATTTAGAACTTATTAAATAATTTCTTAATAATGTTGAAATATTGCAACTGATAATGCATACTTGTGCATTTTACTTCTTGCTTCTGCTTTACCTCTGCTTGGAATAAATACATGGAAATGTGACAGAACAGAAAACATAGTGAATTGAAAACGTCTGTTCCAGTAATAAATGCGTAGGTACACTTGTTAATCCGACAAATATTATAGAAATTATGAGAATATACAGATAAATATATAATAGTTAGAATATTTCCTCATACGTCAAGTTCTAAATCGAGTAAGTAATCTTATTTTGGGTAAGAATAGGTGAATTAAAACACTTTGCTGTAACACAGAATATCATCTAATTATGATACTCCGTATGAAGGAGTTTCATCAATTGACGCCTTCTACGATCGCTTGGTTTAGGTACATTAGATCTCTACCAATTAGTAAAAAAAATCTTACATAAGTGTTAGAGTTTGAATAAAAATTACAAAATAAATACATGCTACAACGATCAAAAGATTTTTCTCTCCACTAGTTCACTTCTCCGCCTACATAGGAGAAATCTAAAACGAAGTAAAATTATTATTCTCTTCCTTAAACGAGGTTATTTCTACATACTAATATAGACAGTTGCACTACGTTATTCTCCAGATTATCCAAATAATGTTTTTTTCTTTTTATTTCTCGGAGCATATCTTGAAACGACACCATAATCTTACAAACCCTCCGTCCACAATACTATCCTTTCAAATTCGACTTGATGCTATCATATTTGATTCCCGTCCATATTTCAGCTCCGTCCTTCCAATGCCTGGTGCTCATTTTTCTTAAATTCACTTAGGTCTTGTCCCAACCAAAAATTCTGTCCGTTCGCCGTGCCTCTACACACACCTCCTACACAAATCCCCTCGCTTTATGGACCGCCGAATGCCTCCATCTCCCTCCTCAAACAAGTCGCCCGCCTCGTCTGAATTCCCAAACTCACTCGAGCACAGCATTTGTGGGGCGTTTCCTTTCGAGTTAAAAAAAATATCTCCTCCTAGGCAAGAAAATTTACTTCGCATTCTTTGACAGAGGATGTCCAAAACCTTCCATCACCGTAACAAAGAAATATACCTCAACCATTACTTCTACGAGTTACTTTATAATTTAATTATCGTTAACCTTAGAAATTTCTTACTAGAGAAAAAATCATTAATTATTCAATTAATAAATAGCGCGGTGTTCCACAGTGGCATCAATTTCCCTTAATGAAGTCTTGAAGCATCATAGTTGCAACAAAAGTGTATAATGTAATAAAAGAGTACACTTCTTAACCGTGAAGTACACAACTTAATGTTTAATTAGTTATTGAATCGTATTATTATTCCTTTCTATTTTAAAAGCTGAGTTGTTTATTTTTTCATGTAATAATCCTGTTATCGTAGCTTAGATTTTTTATTGTAATTCAACATTAAAAACCATTATTGATCAATAGATCTTTAATTGTTGCTATAACATAAACTTTTCAAATAATTAGGGAATATATAAAATAGGGAACTGAATAAAAATAATTTGTAAGGCGTCCAGAGTTTGTGAATTTATAAAATTAACTAATAATATTACAAAAACTTTATTTTTACCCTTAGCCAAATTTCTCTTGTTTCAGTGATAGTATCGTCTACAAAAAAAAACAATTTATCTCATGGAGAAAAGAAACATTTAAAAATTAAGAATTCATTCTGTAACCATGAGGTGTATATTATAAAAGAGGCTACGTCTTAAGAATCATAACTCCGAACAACTTATTTATGTGTTTTTCGTAAGCAAGAGAATTTCTATTTAGTTCAGAATAACAATTTGTTCATCTCTGCTTGAACACGATGTGCCTAGACTGACTACTTATGTTTGTACCAGTAAAATGTCACTCAAGCATATGTAAAATCATCATGAGTATCAGATGGAATGAATAGATATGAGAGATGAGATTTATTAGACGGAATATAAATTGAGTCAAATTTGAGTAATTTTCTGGCAAAAAAATTCTCTTGTTTATTTTTCGCGACTACTGTGACAACATTTTCATTTTCAAGAGCCAAGGCGTCATTCCTAAATATTTACATCCCTCAAAATTTGCATTCTCATTCTACCAAAGGTATACTTATGTAATGAAGGAATGTTAAAAAGGCTGCTATCGCAATTTCGGCCATTTTTTCAAAAGAAAGTTCTGTTTAAAGCAGAAATGCAGGAAAGAAGGAGGAAGTCCAATATGACTCGCTCAACGAGGAAAGTGGACGCCCATCATGACCTAGTAAATAGTCTGCAAAGTCGAGAAATTAGTAAAAATAGTCTGTCAGAACTTCTGTAGAAAACCTCGGTTTACCTTACATTTTAATTTTGATTGTTCATAAAAAGGTGAAAAAATTGATAACGGGTTTATGCTGATTTAATATTCATATAGAATTCAGTAAATTCTAGTCTATACAAAACTATACTAATTTTTTCATAATATAACACACTTATTAACCAATTACGGTAATGGAAAATTAGTAAGCCATAGAAATATGACCATGAAAAAATGTATTGCCTAAAAACGGTGGAAATAATGTACTAAGAGAAATACCAGAAGTAAAGGACTAAAACATATAGGAAAACACTCTGTTCTTACTTCCAAGGTTTTTCCGTGAAATATATAAACCTACATCCCTTTTGTCTTAGTAAAAAGTAGTCATTTGTTCAAATAATAAGCTATCGAATCAACAGGCATACATTTTTGTTTGGTATTTCGTGCCCATGTGGATAATTGAAAATAATCGGACAAAATGTAAAGCTGTTAAATTATTTTTTCATTTGTGAATTACTATACTCCTGTAGTGAAATCAGATCCTTAAGACAAAATATTACATAAATCAGGGCCAATCCTAATTACTAGTTCAATAATTTTTCTTTCGTCAACATATTTTCCTGAAAAATAACACCATAAGAAGATATGGGAATTATAGAAGTATTTATCTTTACGAAGTAAAGTACATTTATATTAATAATTTCAATAATAATATACTCAGTTGAAAAGGAAAGCCTTCGAAAGAGCAAAGTGTTTTCCTCCTCCTTCCCTCCTTAGGCATTTCACTCCCTGAAATACGGCAAACAAACCCAAGTGCTTAGCTGTTCGCGATAGCGATGTGGTGACAGCGATAGCTTACGACGCTTGCGACACAATGGGAGAAGGCATTACTTCCGTCTCGTTCTCGCGATCACTATAAACAGCTGCCAGAATACAACGGAAAACCTTCGTGTCATTACACCGTCCCCGGCATACTCTAAGGCCCTCGCCCATTCGCATAGACGCTGTTTCCATCCAGCTATTCCTTTTCCCCACTTACAGACTTCGGTTTTCTCTAAAAACTCCATTTGGGAAAGGCCTTTATTTCAGTCTTTCTGCGACAGTGCTTTCTTTCATGCATGCAATTTCATGCGTCTGGCGTCACGGGACCTGTCATATTGTGAGCGCCCGTAAGGGAAGTATCCGAGCTGAATCCCGCGATTCAAGACTAGAGAGGCGGAGTAGGAGAGTGGGAAAAATGTGTTTTCGCACTGTTCGCTTCGGCTAGGCATCTTTATTCCTCCCGTCACGCGCCAAAAAAAAACGTTGAATGTCGACGTCTGATCGGTCCCGTCGCAAAAAAAACAAAATCCACCATTACCCCAAGGAGAAAATTTAGTGCTCGAAAACCACGCATATAAAAAATATATTCACATTCAAACTATCATAAAATTAATGGTTTAAATCATTAGGCCTTGATGAAATATTTTCCTAGACTTTCGAACGCCATTGTTACTCGTGCTCTCACGTGGAACTGAACTACTCCATTACTCACTAAGCAGGGAGTTTGATCCGTGAAAACCACGCAGACGAACAAAGTACTCACATTCTAACTATCATAGAAGTGAAGCGTTAGATAAGTACTTCGAGACGAAAAATATGCATGCAATATCGAAGTTCTTCGGTGCTGTTACGTAAAACTTTACTCCAGAGACAAAATGTATTGCGTGAAAACCACACCCAAAAAATTATTCACATTATATTTATCGTTGAAGTAGAGAGTGAACACGAGAGCTTTAACAAGATGAGCTTTTTGAATCGCCACGAATCACCACGAATGCACCGCCATTTATTACCTCAACCTGATCAATGCTGGGTAGTTGAAATTTTGAGAGGGGGCCTAGTGCGGACATTTGCCCTCAGTTGTTGTTCGAAGGTACGAGTTCTGCCGTCAGGTAGCAGCGAGGCGGCGAGTGTTAAATGTGGTCGATGTCAGTGATTCGCGTTACAAACAGTGTGCTCCGATCGGATTTCTTCTCGCCGAGATGGAAATTGTGGGGAATAGCGGCTGTGTAATGAGCGGCTGAGTAAACGTGTGACGGGGGACTGCTACCGTCCAGGGTATTCACCACATCATCGATAAATTTCCATTCCACAGTATGTGCAAAATAGATCTCCAAAGAGCTCGCCCGAGACCAGGACCAAGAATGGCATACACACACTCTTGGCGAGGGAACGTAAGACATTCTTCCGGAACGCTGGCGTGACCCCAAAGAAATGGAACGAGTTTTCCCTGACGAATAGTCAGTAGTTCTGACGGCTGTGCATTCCATACACTCCAAGAGAATGACTTTTGTGATACAACGGTAGTAATACATGCTAATGATTAGGTTAGAGCATATTTTTTTAAGCTTTTCGAAAATCGACGTGATTTTCGTCGTATCCCTTGGACACTGTGTCGCTCTTCATAAAAAAATTAATCTTTCCAATAAGGTATCAAGTAAGTTAGCAAGATGCGGAACCGTAGTTATAAAATCTCCATTTCCAAATTTAAGAAGAAAAGATGATCTTTACCTACTTCTTTTCCAAGAATTTTTATTCGAATATAAAATCTAATGAATTAAATTAATAATAATTCATATTTTTCTGAGTGAAGTTATATATGCAACCAGATTCAATCCAACGGTGACATAATGAGGTACTATTGGCAGTAAATGTTGTGCGTTAAATAAAATATATTTAAGAAGGTAATTAATTACATTACAATATCTTTCATTCAAGCAGCCATGAATTTTCACAAAGATGTACCTTAGAGTATTAGTGCTCGTTTGAGGGGAATATTACGGTGAGAAGATGAGTTATGAGAGTACAATACGAGATATTTGAAAATTATGATGCGTAGATTAGCATTGCCTGCCTTAAAAAATATGGCCATTAATAAAATTAAGTCAAAGTAAATTGTAATATTTAAACATGTAAATTTGGGAAAGGACGGCGAGATCATATAAGCGGAGAGAAAGCAATGGAGAGGAGGATTTTTCGGCGGTTCATTGGTGCCGAGAAAAGAGTGTAGATGAGGTTTTATCGGATAACGGGTTACCTCGCCAAATGAACAAAGGTTCATCGCTGTGAAAATTTGTATCGGAATTTCGTAAATACACACTGATTTAAATTCGAATCCATTTTGCAATATTGTTTGACAGAGCACATACCGTTTCTGACTCAAAGCCATTATTTCATCAGAAGATTCGTTCCTTATTACCACTTTCTTAGTTTTATTCATCATTTTATGAACTAAAGCTACTCGAATTCCACATTTGTTTTCGTTTCATACTTTATATATATATATATATGTATATATATATATATGTGTGTGTGTGTGTGTGTGTGTATATAAATATATATATATATGTGCGTTTAGAAAATCTAGGTGGCGGCGAAGAGCAATTCACCTATAAACAAATAAATAGATATAGTTGAGAACAGAGACACACATAAAAAGAACACTCACAAGAATTAGTTTGGACGTTTCGGTGGATAGACCGCCTTCGACAGCGACAGAGAGAGAACTCAGTTCTGTCTCTGTCGCTGTTGAAGGCGGTCCATCCGCCGAAACGTCCGAACTAATTCTTGTGAGTGTTCTTTTTATGTGTGTCTCTGTTCTCAACTAACTCTGTTTATTTGTTTATATATATATTAGAATATATATATATATATTAACTGTAATATATATATAATTAACTGTAAATTTAATCATATTTGACCTACCGATTTCTCATCCCCTTGTGTGGTTCATTTTTAAACTTTCCACTCTTTTTCATCATACTAAGCGATACCAACACCATTTTTGCCAACTATCAATGTATTTAGTTCTCGTTAAAGTTGGTAGTTACTACCTGAATCGAATTCTTAATATATATATATATATATATCTTCAATCCGGTTTCTGTTACCCTATATCTCTCAGTCTCATATGATCTAAAAACTTCCCAAGTAACTTTTTTCTTCGCCATTTTCCCCCGTTCGAAGCGGAGAGTATCCCTCTGCCCATCCCTTCATCCCCCCACCATATTCAACTCCACACGGCCGCCTCACTCGCACGACCATTCAAAAAAGCAGCCATGACCGTGAAGGGCAATTAAACCACTCGCCGCAGCTCATGTATCCCATTCCCGCACTAAAGCTCTTCCGAAATCCCACTTTGCTCTCATCGTCTTCATTTTTCTTCGGAATGATGAAAAAAAAAGAATCTAGGCGAACCACATCAACAATGTTTCTACCCCTCTCCGCGTTTAAAAACGGACTCGCCAGCACTGAGCCGGCAATAAGGTCTCCCCCAAATACCAAGACTTCTCTGAATTGTTTTTCTTTTCTCTCGACGGTGAAACCACGAACTCGGGCAACTCAATGTGCTATTCCTCCCACCGCACTCCAAACCACCACCTCTCTCTCTCTCTCTCTCTCTCTCTCCCTCTTTCTCTGTCTAAACATAACCAACTTATAGTGAAGGATTTCGGATATTTACTGCTTCATTTCCGTGGCCGTTTGGAACATTTCGCGTTTTCGAGGGAAGGGATCTTTCCCCTTGATAAGTCGACCGGCAGTTAGATGGGGTGATGAGCGGGCTACAGCGCCAGATAAAGACAAATCCCCGAAATTCATCTCCGGCGGATTCATTAGAGAACCAAAAATCTACAACATAGAATTTACTACCGTGCACCGACCGTAATAGAATCGATATGGCAACTGAGATCCACTCATTTAATAATATAATAATTTCTTTACTTCAATAATTTTTTACCAATAAAATAATTAATAAATAATACAGCAATATGGCAATTTCAATACTTTATTCGCTGAAACCGATTCCTATCCGTTTCCACGAGATTTCTTGACTTTTCATTCATTCTCCTATCACTTAAGTATGTTTCCCCTTTTCACTTAGTGGTTATTTTTCAAAATTAATATCAGGCCATGATCCTACATTCACGTGATCGTTATGACACCAGCCATTGGGGAGTGAATTGGATTAGGCGGAACTAGCGCTCCTCGAGCGAGATTCGAGACCGCAAACTTTGAGTCAACAAGCTAACTCGCTACACACCAACCAACCGACCGAATTTCTTGGCCATATATGTCATATTGGTTGAATGACCGAACACCGCTCACAAAACATTTTACCCGAAAGAAATTCGATTGACTCATCTATTGATTTTATAATTCGGACATACTGATTTTAATAAGAGACTTCCTCACCGCATTATTTTTATTGGATTAACATTTACATGATAAGACTTTTCAATATACACTTATTTGGAAAATTTAAAATAACAGTCCCGACACTGAATCGCAATAATGAGAAAAATTGCAGTAAATATTAAAGGAACTCGATCTTTTCACGTGTCACTCTGCCTAAGAATGATATTATACTATGTACGATCTAGTGTTTTCCCGGCGGATAATGTTGGTAAAAATTGCTCGGGTTGCGCCAAGACCCGGTGGGAAACCCGAGAGATATTTTCACCAAGATATTACACTAATCTTGAATTTCTCCAACTACCGTTTGCTCATTTCCTTTCTTCAATCATGCGATAATCCTAAATGTATCCAAATAATATATAACCCAATACAAAGTACACAGCTCCTTGAAAAAAAGGAAGTTATTCATAAAAACGCGAGACTGACTTATTTTTTATCTTATCGACGAACTGAAAAGCTCGATTATTTGACCAACGCCACTACATCCCCTCCGCGTGGTGGTAAAATCTTTCCAAGATTCATTATTTGCGCCACAAAGAAAAGAACCTCTATTCAAAGGACTTCGCTTGCTGTGGTGGCTGTAAAAGGGAATTGCTCTCTCCCTCCACTCCTCCCTACATCCCTTTTTAAGTATCGACTCCTCGAGTCGTTAAAATCGATCCTTTACCCGCTATTCTTCGCCACCGACAACCCCCGAGCCTAATTAGATATTTCCAATCGTGGCCGAATTTTCAGTATTTTTATTTTTCAAAGTTATCTTAAAACTCGGGGTGTGTTCATGCCAACGCTTAATGAGTTTAAAGATGGCCGCAGTACTCGTTAATCTTTCATATCTGTTGTCCACAATTCATAGGGGAAATTCATTATAATATTTACTTTTATGTGAAATATATTTACTCATGTTTTGCGGTATTTACGTCTCCGGCGTTCACATGTGGTTATGAAAGAAAGAACCCGAAAAGTTTGACAGAGCGTACAGTGGACGGATGTAATTGTGACCACAGGATTACAGTCGTTTTAAAGTCAGTGAATGTACGCAAAATGAATTTTGAGGTACGCTAGTCCTTTTATCCGATTTATTGGAAAATAACAGTTCCTGGAAATGTTTTAAATTTAGATTCCATTTAGACCAGATGATGACGATTATCGTCGAAGCCGGTTGTGTATTATATTTTTTCTGTGGAAATACATCTAGCACTGGTGCCTATATTTTGCGTAAATTCCATTCCATATCCAAGGAAAGGCCAATTAAGTTCTCGAAAAATACTTTCAATTCATGAAATAAAACCCATGTCCCCTTCATTGATTTTTGTCATTAATATGTGTGTCCACACATGAATAGATCTTTCAGCGGAATCTCTCGAATTGCGCTTCAAGGAGAAATTTGAACGTGGAAAATATATAGAAATAGGCAGTGAAGATTCAGGTGTGAAGTTGTGGAATGCGTAAAAGGTACATTGCAAATTTATTACCAAAACTCCACAGATAAATGTTTATTTTGCCCCAGTAATTTGATTATAATGTATCTTAAAAACCCGTTTCGTGATAAATATTTGTCTGTGGAAGAAGTTTGCTATTTATTTCTCCGGGGACGTAGGCATTTAACAAATTGAACTATTGGAAGCAAAACGGGAATATCAACATTGAAATTTAGCGAAATGACAATAACAATAAATGGTCTTCTTTATTGGGCGAGATTGATACCATAGTTTTCCGTCCTGCGGGTGTCCTTAGCTTCAGAAGTACTACGATTTTCAGCAGCCATATCGCAAACGGTCCTTTTTCTATGGGCCTTCCGAGGCTTGAAAATAAACTCATGATGAATGGTCAGCGATGGTAGGCTAAAATAATGATCATCCACGAAGGAATGCATCTTGATTCTTCAAACTTTGTGGTTCGGGCGAAAGAAAATATTTGAGACCCAAGGCTTTCCGTTGTGCTCGGATTAGAATTTCATAGTCGGAAGAATATTCCTCGTTCTAGCGAGCGGTGTGGAGTTTTGGCTCGGCAGAGGAACGGTGAATACTAATTCATCGATTGTGGTCCTCTCCGTGAGCTTAGAGACGCCGACCTTTAACCAATGATGCAGCCTTCCTCTAGTAGGGAGATCTATTTTCTCCTGACCATTATTTCTCCCCCTTGAATTCTGCATAACCCTCCCGTCCTCCCCTCTCTCTCTCTGTCCGCCCGCCATCCCCACACCACTCCCACCTCTTCCCCAAGCACACCTTCCACCCTTTTCTGCCTTTTCCGATCCGAGCTCCTCGCCCGCTCTCACGGCTCTCACACCCCCGCAGCCTACGTCCCCTCACTCCCCGAGGTCCCCTTCAATGGAGCCCCGCTCTCGCTAATTCTTCATCACGCTCCCATTGTCGTATCCCTCTGCCCTCAGGCATGCTTTCAAATTCCGCGTCCCTCCCCCTTCGCTTCTATCTCCTCCCCCTCCACCCTCTCGCCCCGTGAACGCTCTCTCTCTCTCTCTCACCTCTCGGCCGAATCTCTCCGTTCATGAATTTCAGCGGCGGCACTCATTAGACCCAGAATTTAGTCTCTTTCGACCGGAAGTGACGTTACTTACCTCCTCCGCCATTCTCGTCTCATCCGCTCGCTCGTCCCCTTCCCCCCCCCCCCCCCCCCCCCCCCCCACCCCACCCCCCCCCCCCCCCCCCCCCCCCCCCCCCCCCCCCCCCCCCCCC
>WURS02052000.1:0-10932 GCA_011762765.2 Rhinocypha anisoptera | reverse complement strand
AAACTAGCGATATATATATATATCGCTAGTTTAAGTTTTCCACATGGATTCTTCTCCTATCTGATGTGACATCTAGATTCATGGTCATTTCAAATTTATGTTCGTGTCTCATACGATCCTCAACTTCATAGATCCAAATGTGAAATTAGTTCAATTCACTCCAAATCTATTTAGGCGAAAGTGCTCCATAAAGTCCCTCATTACAATCATTAAAAGTACAAAAGAATATATGGTTCATTTTATCACCCTAGGCATAATGTACCATTCTTCCTCTTCCATTATTATGCCATTAATCCCTCAATGATAGCAGTTTTACTACGCATTCATGATAATGAATAATGTTAAACAGGACGGTGTTCCTGAGGGACAGGTTTTGTAAAGAAACTACCAGAGCATGACAAAACTCCAATTTCTAAGTGAAATGTCCTCAGGAACTTGCTTAAATCTGAGATTTAATGCACGATCACATGGAGTACAGAATTAAGTGGCCTTAAGGCAAAACCCAGAATAGAAAATATATTAGCTAAGATTTTCCTTTTTTTCATATGAAGTATTTCCGTTAAATGCTTAAAAATATCACGTGGTCACAGCATGAATAAGGAAACATGTAGGATGGATCAAATTTTGCAATTAAATTTCCACTACAAAAAACTTTTTCCTTTTTAACTGGAAGGTAATACTCTCATTTTATTTGCTCATTCCGTTTTCATATGCCTTTTTCAACAGTACCACAGACGGGGTTCGGGAAAAAGTCCATTTCCTCCCCTGAAACCTTTTTCAGTTGCTAAATATTTTGTTTTCACCTCTGAACGTCACTTTGGAGTGTCTGTTATGTTAGTATTTAATCAATTATCATTTTTCCCTCTATGTCCAGTCCCTCGAAGATTTTAAATAAGTTTTCATCATATAAACACTGCACTGTCTTGCGTTCTTCATTAAATTCTTCAAAATTGGAACTATGTGTAGTGTAAAAGTAACAACGGCTAGTAGTTAAACACACATACTTTCATAAACTATAAAATGGATTTCATATATCTCTTTAGCTAGGATAATATTTTTCTAGCTGATAGCTCTAGTCTAATATTCTATCTTCTCGTTTACTTTCGTGGTCTCATTATGTCTCCATATCTCTGCCAGATTCATTTCCTACCGTCTAAGAATTACGTACAAAAACAGCTTCCTCCCATAGCTTGTCTAGCTCCAAAAGTTAGCTACTAAAGATGAAGTCTCAGTTCTCTGAGTTCTTATTCACAAAAATTGAAATTATCGTAATCCAAAGTGTGACGACTACCAGTTATGCAATTTAAACATAGGGTGTATTTTTCTGTAGTACTTTTTCAAATTAGTTGGATGTGATCCTGTGTAAAAAATTAATATTCTGCTAAGAGAAACTTCAAGAGTAGTTAGAATGGAATTTGATTTAAAGGAAGTAATGTATGATTTGTCTTTCAAGGAAATAAATTAGTGTAATTATGACAGACAGAAAAAGCTTTTGAAATAATAGAAATCAGAAATTAATGCTGTAGTAAATTTCCCAACATTAAGTCGCAGAGGGAATTTAGCAATGGTTTTAATGTTTAAACTAATGTGTATATTTCCTTAAAGAATTATATTTTAGAATAGTGGGATATAATAATGCAGGAACAGTTATAAGAGTTAATGATAAATGTTATCTTTATAAATTAGAATTCCTATAAAATTTCTACCCTAGCATTTCATATATAAAATAATTTTACTGCGCAAAGTGGTATTCCAACTTCAAGCCTGGTTTGATCGACAGATATGTTTTAACCCCCGAGCGCTGCAACATCTTAGAATCGCCATTTTTTTGGGTTATTCCGATGAATCAATCTCATGGGATAAGCTTAGGTCGATGCTTACCTTGGAAAACTGCCAGAAGTTCGAAATAGCTAGTAAATGTAGCCTTTATGTGTATGTCCGTTTCAGGAAGGAAGAATGTTTCCTTGAGAAAAAATGACACAGATTTTACGAAATTCGCTCATATTATTTGGGGGGGGGGATGCCGCCCTGTAAATACATTCAAATTTGGAGCACTGGTGACAGGTTGACAGAGTGTCTTCCTCTCGGTTCGAATGTGGCAGTTTCATTTTTTTTTATAGAGGGCCCGGTCAAGGTCATCCTAGTCGATATTCTCACGTACACGTGGTGCTATCGGTCCTGTGTGTTCCCTCACGCCCGCGATATATATTCTAAAGAAATGCCCCTATGTATTCCATCCGGCGCGATTCCAATTCCAGCTAGGGAAGACGTATTGCCCCGAACTAGACGGCACGAGAATTAATTCCAGCAAGGGACAAAGATTCTCGTGAATGATCGATGCGAAAGTTTTTAATGGTAGGTTTCTCGCGCATAGCGTTTAAATTCACGCTCCGACATTTCCCGGATCAAATCCCCTACACCTGATTTGGTTACGTTGAAAGACCTGGAAACGTGAAGTTTTTTTTTCTCCCCTATCTACGTCCCTTAAAAAAAAAAGTTTACTTTTATTAAAAAAAAAAAATCGACAGGGAAGGGAGTCGAGAGTCGGATCACAAAAGTTCAGAAAGCAATAGGAATTTTCGCCGGTGCCCCCGAACGTTTTTCTTCTCTTCGCCGACTCCTGGCCATAAAAAAGCGCTTCCTGCCGGGAGGGAGGGGCGCGAGGGAAAAATACCCTCGTCTCACGTGTTTGTGCAAGCTTCGGGACATCCAGAGGGCAAATAAATCTCGTGTTTGTTTTCGGGGAAAATGTATACGTAACTCTCACCCATTCTCCCCCCTCCCCATTTTGAAATGGTGTCATCTATGAATTGGAAGCACCGCATCGGCGATGGGAGATGGCGGTCTCCTCGTCGCATGCGAGAGTGAGCGAGGGAAGACTTAAAAAACTCGACAAAAAAATTATTAGCGGGACCAGACGCGTCGCCGTTGAAATGAAAAAAAAAAGAAATAACTCCTTCCATGAAAGGCAGCGGCGATAAAAATCACAATTTGAAACTAGACTGGGAAGGAAATACATGTATATCTTGGTTTCTATGAAGGAATTGAATTTCTTGGCTAGCTCTTTTGCGTTTCGAATATTTGCAGGAAAATTCTACTTATCGTACCACGAAAAAGTCTCAGTCACATTTTCGGAGGATTTCGAAGTAATTTCGAGATGGTTCAACGAATGAAAGTTGGATGTTTGGTGTAATATGTGGATCTTCGTACATTAATCAAAATAAAACAGACAAAATGTGACTTTGTGTATAAAATGAGTGGCCTTAATGATAAAGGGGATATCCAGTCAAGATCCTAGGTGCAATTATTGACAGCAATCTCTCTAGGGGTACACATCTAAGTTAAATTCCTGGACAGAGTATGAAAAACTAAGTTTCCATAGATACATTTTTGGTGGGAGCAATGGGGAACGGTTAAAGGTTCAAGGGTGGAAAAAAGATGTTGTGATGCGCCTGTGAGACCTCATTTGAAATACGGCTGCAGTACGAACATCTCCCACAGAGAAGTTCCTCATTCATTAAATCTATAATTCTCAGCGGGTGAAGTTTGAGCCCCATTACTTAAACAATTTCCATGAATCAATTGCGTCACGGAAATGATTTATAACACTATCGAAAAAGCTGGAGCATAGAAGAATTAATGATATATTGAATCAGAGTCGGTGTGGATCAATCAGTTATTTACTGGAGATGCTTTAACAATTATGGAATTCACTTACTAGAAGAAGAGCGATATAGGGGTATATATTATATATATATATGGCCTATAGGTCTCATATTGAGGCATGAGCGTATAGTGAAAACCGTCCTGGAAGGTTAGCCCTGGAGGTAGGTGTGGATGGATTATGGGAAACAGATAATGGAAAACGTTAGAGTTAGGAGCTACGAAGGTGTGAAGGTGATGACAGGTGACAGGATATCTTTGAGATCTACGATAAGCAAACCAATCTTTCGACTGCAAACGCAGGATGGCGTTCAATAAAGGTGGCTGAGGACCGTCCTGATGGGCTGTGCATTCTTTATTTGATAGTCAATAGCGAAGAACCAATGAAGAATTATTCCGAAGAGTCATCGAAAGAGAAACTTATGATGAGAATATGCCTACAAAAAAGAGGGAAAGTAATACTATAGATATAAGAAAGAGATATGAGTTATGAATATAAAGACGTGAAATAACTGCGCCTGATACTTCACTCTTTGTGAAGAGATATAAGAATAGTTTATAGGCTCGACTCGATGGAATTCCCTCATCGTGAAATGTTTGAAAGGAAACACTGCAATTCCACATAAAAAATTTATCTCAACACGATCAGGTTTCACCGTGTAACAGCATCTGAAGATGGTGTCACCAGAAGTTCCTGAAGTTCACCTGAAGATGCCGTCATACGGAGAAAATCGGTCGCGTCGTAATAAAATTTTTATGTGGTATTGCTCTGTTTCCTTGTAAAACATTGACAATAGGATAGATATTGAGGCGTTACCGTCGGTGAAAACCTAATTGGAGAGGATCTTAAGAAGGAAGAGACCTAGAGATGGGCCAAGAATGGAGAATGAGGGTCACACAATAATGGAGGATATCTGAGCTGGAAACTACAGGAGCGTGAAGAAGTTTGCAGGTGGGAGATTGTTTTGGACAGTTGCTGCAAACCGCTCATCGGATTGATTGATAACCTGTGATGGAGACAATAAAAACTGGCGTGTATAAAAATGATAAGGATGGAAGTTAAAATCACTATTTTTAGGGGCTTAATTCAGTGAGCGGTGTAACTTATAAACAGCTTAAACATAATAAGCAACCATCCTATAAAATAAAGGCATCCTTTCCCCAACCCCCATGATTCGCTCATGCAACCCGTGTCATTCACCGTTAGGATACTTGCAGTTACACACACAGATGCATCGAAAGAAACAAGAGGAGTAAGGTGGAAGGGAGAGGTTGGGCGAGGAATATAGTCATGCATTTGCATAGAGTTGTATAATGTCGCCGCCAGCTCGATGTGACCTAAGTTAGCCACATTGGTTCCGTTAGCGTTGGTGCTTGAACCGTACAGGGGAGAATGATTGGGCGGATGCTACGACGGAGAACAAGGAGACGGGGGGAGGGACCATGTGCGATGGGTGGTGGGGAGGGAAAGGAATGTAAATCTGTGTGAGAAGTGTGAGAGGCTTTTGACCTCCGACCGATGTGAGTATCGACGAATATTCGAACATTGCCCGAAGGCCGTGTTCACTTCCCATTCCGATCCCTCCTCCATTTTTAAAAACTTCACCATCCGTACCCCCCCTCTCTCCCCCCTTCCCCCCCACCCACCCACTCGACCCCTGTCGCTCGAGAGGATTCCCTAACGGGCTGCACTGTGCGGCAGCCTCCCAATTGAAAATAGAATCATTTAAAAAAAAACGGCATGATCAAGTGGAAAAATGGAGCGTATCGTAGTTACGGAGAGGGCCAAAATGACCCCTTAAAGGGTGGAAATGAATTTTTCACGCTCGTGAAAAAGTGGTTATTTATCATGAGATCTTTTAGGAAATGAAAAGGTAGAATCAGCTAAACGTTATCATCGTATTTCAATATGATTCTCTCGAACCTTAGTCCGCAACCTTCAAGCTGTCTGTAATAGGTGGGCAGATGTACCCTACTACAAACATGAACTTCTGACACCCTATACCGGCCAAGCATCTATTGTTTGTATTACAGCTATAGGTTAGATAAAGTTGTGCGACTTTAAATGTTACATTATATTATCCTATAACCGACGTCTACTACCATAGACAGAACTGAGCGAACTAATAATCCTATAATAATATCCTAATTTACTAAGACCTTTAGAATTGCCAAATTTACTATACCCAATCAGTGGCGTTCTTGTGAATAATAATAGTGTCAGTATTCATATTGAGGATCAACTAATTTAAATGTAATCAATCAGGACGAAAAGGAGATCTCATGATAAAATACAAAAAAAATATGTGTGTGGATCGTTATTCCTTTACCTACAAAGTTTGATTCATTTCTTATATTAAATGTTGTAAAATAAGACATTTATTCAATCATGAATTAATTTTTAATATCTATTATATTTTTCAAATTAATTTATTATAAAGTCCGTTTTATCAAATTTTAATTTATTTATGATGTTAATTTTTATCATTCGTTTTCAATCTGTTACGTCTCACTTTGTGGAAGCCGTTGACATCCGCGATTAAGTGTGTTGTTCTGTCCACTGTATGCCATTTTCGTATATTATTATTTTGTCGTCTTTTGGCTAAGGTTTTATGAATTTGTAACATAAAGGTTTTTTAGAGTAATGGAATCAGAGAAATTAATTATCCTTAAATGATCTTTGATCCTTGGATTTTTATTTTAAATCGATTTCTTTTATTGGCTGAAATCCATCCACTGAAAAATATTATTTTTTTATGTGGTCGAATCGTGAGTATTACCATATACACCAATTTAAAAAATTCTCTATTGCTGTTATAGGAGCTCAAAAATTTAATATTTATATAGGTACAATGTCACTATGGTCAATAGTTCTTTTACAGTTTCATAAAATAATAATCATGGTTTTTCTTCCTCATGTGACGCCACCAAACATTTTTTTAGGAATAATTTATAGTTTAGGTATAATTTCCACGGTGTGTTTCCTATCATAGTGTTACTTGGTAAAAAAAAAATATTTTCATGCAATATTAAGGTATTAATATGAAAATATACAGTTATATTTTTCTATGTGAGCATAAAAATTGCCGAAAGAATGATTCTTGTTTCCACAGCATTACGTATAAAAGGAAAATTTCAGTGGTTAACATCATAGTCATTTACAGGAGGGAAAGTTTGGGAATCTCTTTCACATGCTCTCCTCTTTATTTTTTCAAACGGGACATTATGAATAAACTGAAATATTTATCAGTTTTTCTCAGTTTGAAAAAAAATTCTTTCGTTAACCTGTTCGATCCCCATGCCTCATTGAAGGTCCCACGCCTGCCCCTCGAAAGATTTTGCGGTAGCCATATTTATTCATTTATGGTTAATCATTGCTTTCGTATAAAGGCTTTCGCGAATGTTTTTACAAACCTCACCCTATTGTCCTACCCTGTTTTTTTACTTTATCTTCGTTGCCAATATACTCTTTTGCATAAATTCACCGACGGAAAAAATCCGTGGGTTTATTGTTTTCCAAGAAAAAGGAAGTATCATTCATTAAAACGCAGAGACCTCATGATCGAAAACTTTCTCTCACGTTCACTGTCATCCTGTCATACTGAACCCTGAGATATTATAATTAACACTTGCATTACGGTCCCTTCCATGATTTATTTTTTGAATTCTCATTTGTTAATTTTTAGTTTTGATTCCGCTATTTTTGTGAAGTAATTGGTATAATTAGAATAATTTGTTGTGCGTATTTATTGTGGAGTGTGTACAAAACTAAACGCTATTCCTAATGCGTGTGTGCGCTATATGGTGGAGAGACGAAAAAACCAACGCTTATTATATTTTTACTTATAAAATAATTAGTATCATCACGTCAGTAAATAACAACCATTCGGAAGCCGAGCATCTCTCGACTGATTGTGCCTTCTTTCTTTGATCACGATTCGCTAATTTATGCGAGAGCTACGAAGTTAGGAAGAGGCTGGTAGGTGACAAGTGAGGTTGGATATTGTTGTTATTGATCTTCTTCGCAACAAATCTTCGCGCTGTAAACGTAGGGCGATATACAATATTGGTGGGTGAGACCTGTCCTCACTATAATGTGTCTCCTCTATTTGATTCACTCATTTCTGCAAATAGCTGAATAGACATCGAAAGAGTGATTATGGAATAGACTATGACAATGATGAAAATGTACCTGCAACACTTGTAAAATTAATTGGACAGATATTGAAGCATGGAAAACTTTAACGGTGGGTGGAGAATAGTTATTTTACACAAGCGAATAGTGGTCCGAAGGGTTACAGAGTTAACAAGGGGTTTATGTTAAGTTGAGGGTAGGTAGTTCGGGAGCTCATCAAAAAACTAGCTTATCTACCTCTAGGTTACCATTACTCGTCACCCTCATTAAACATTCGCTTCGCATGTCCATACCATAGGATGGAAACCTCAATTAAAATACTTGGATGAGGTATAAATAAGTTTGTGAGTGTATTTAATTTTAAGAATTTTATTTTGACGGTTTATTATTCGGTACTTGTGTATTTGAATTGAGTTTCCGAGTTCGCGTTTTTTATAATTGATGATTGCCATACTGCTAGTCAAAGCAAGAGTGTGACGATGAACCCTCGCAAAGTGCAAGCGTCCCCGACCCTTAGATAAATCCCTCTCGTAAATCATTTGATTTATCTCAAATTTATTGCATGCTCTAACGAAGGCCGTGTCTGTTACTATTTGGATAGTGGGTCTCATCGCTTGAAACAAATGAACTATTTTTTTGCTACTGTTTTCGACAATCTAATGATTTGGAACTGCGGTACTTCTTCGGCCTACGGAATAATTGATGGTGAACTCCACCGATCCCAAAAGAGCAATTTTTTATTCAAATAAGTGGTAAAAAAGCTTCATGCGACGATGGGGGGTTACATTTAACCCTCTCGTGTGCTCAGGAGGCTCTTCCTCATGGACGCTCAACCTAACCGAATTTAAACAATACATGGAAAATAATGAGTGTCATGTAGACCAATTAATTTTACTGTTTTCTCCCGTAAACGTTGACGTCGGAATGAAAATATATCGGGGTGTTTTTATTTCCTTTCAGTCTTGTATCGTGTTGACCGCAAGGTCTTCTAAGTTCTGGTAATTGGAACTCGAAATTTTATGAGGCCCATTGTTCTACTGCCATATAATTATTTTTACCATTGTAGGTTTCTTTACGTTACTCTTTCGATTCCTACCTTTCCTATTCTCGTTTTTACTATTCTTCTACCCCGTTCACAGCCTTACCCAAAGCTATAATACATTGTACAGTAGATAAGCAAAGAGGTAGGAAGAGATGTCGGGGCTGGTAGATTGTTCCCAAGGCTGGTAGATTCCTAGTTCACAGTCGAGCCGAAATCGTAACATAATATGGTCATAATATCAGCTCCTTCTTTGGACCGAAGAGTCTCGAATTCTAATCACAATTGATACATTCGAACACTTTCATTTAAAACTTAAACGATGAGATTTTAGGTTATAAGATACAGGTTAATTTACAGGCTGCATATAAATAGTAATATAGACAGTGAAATTCACAATGATATGGCGCCAATGTGGATGTTTATGTCGACAGTGCAGAGTTTATGAACGATTTAGATTAATAATGTTAATGAAAAAGACTGACTAGATGAATCACCTATATCCCTTCCCAAAGCAAAGAAAAGACATTGCCGAAGCTTGTGGGGCATTACGTAGACGAAGGCGAAGTGGTCATCGATTGCTGGTACTTCATAGACAAAGATGTAAGTACCTGAGTACCACAATGATCTGTTATAGGTCTTCCGACTATTATTTATATAGCGTTATCGACGTAGGTTCCCATGCCTAGCACCAGCATCAAATTATTTGCCGACGACAAAATCATATAAACCGAAATATGACTCTGATTCCAGATGATGGCGAGGAAATATTTGGTAATATAGAAAACATTACGACTAACTTTAAAGAATGAAATCCACCGGTTAAGGTAGGTTTTTGATGAGAATTAGCTTAGGTTAGCCACGTAACATCTAACTTTAATAACTCATCAAGTCTGTATACTTCCCACCCCCTATCATTCGGTCCAAAATCGCTATTCTCTTCCCATCCCTACCCCGCTTACCCACCATTCTGCCCTCTATTACAACCTTCAACAACCCATTGCCTCTCTAAGTACCCCTTCCATCTTCACCTTTCCTGTCTTTTTTGTGTCTCTCGCCTCAAACACCTCTCCTCCCCTACCATTCTCAAAACTTCTTCATTCGTTTTTCTCTCTCTCCACTTTACCTTCTCCATCCGTCTCCAAACCCACATCTCAAAATTATCCATTCTTCATCTTTCCTCGTGGACCATGTTTCGGATCCTACGTTTCATATTAGGGTTTTCACAAATCTTTTCTTCAAATCTTTATCTGGGGTTCCTCTCATTAACTCTTTTCTTTTCGCAAAGGCCTCTTTTTCTACTGAATTCTTCGTCTAATATCCATGACACTACGTCCATTTTCCTCTAGGATGCTTCCCAGGTGAACTTTTCTAAGTTCTAAGTGAACTTTTCTACCTGTTCTAATTTATTTCATTCTAGCTTCATATTTAGCCTAGCCTTATTATTTCTCGAAAATCCCATTAGTTAAATTTATAAAGAATAGGGTTAGGATTAAATATAAAAATTCACTGTTATGGAATGATGAAATAAATAAATATAATTAAGGCATTTTACAGAATTACTCGAGTTGATGGAAATACTTGACTATTTAACTATCTATGAGATGCATATAAAAGAAGAACAGGTGGATCTTTATTTAAGGTCTAAGCTTCGTTAGACACATTTGAGTAAATGCCGTGAGAAATCGAAAGAGTGAAGCCATCCCACATTTGGGATACGAGTCAATTAATTGGTATCCATGGGAGAAAGGTCTAAATAAGATTCAGAGGAAAGCCGATAGTATTGTTTTAAATGATCGAGGGAAAGGATTATGCGTGAGAGTTTTGCGTTGTAGGAATTGGAATGAACCATCCTACACAAATTGCAGAGAGCAAGCCAAATTTCGACCTCTGGTAAGGTAATGAATAAAGGTATGCACTTTTCCACAAAAATATTTATTGCGTACTACGCGCGTTTCGGTACAAGACAAAATGTTTACAGACAAGGCAGATATATATATATATATATACCAAGGAGAAAAAGGGGTGGGGAAAGAGGGAGGAAGCAAAAGTGAAAGGATTGGTGGACGAGGTGATTACGGCGAGGTGTGTCCCA
>WURS02051991.1:0-10932 GCA_011762765.2 Rhinocypha anisoptera | reverse complement strand
TTCCAATGCTTTAGTTCCACTTTTCTGCACTTTTTTGATCTTGCCTTCTAATCTGTAACAATAAAAATTAGAAAAAAGTCCAATTATGAATCTTGGATTACTGATAAAATTAGATTTATTCCTCAATACTAAAAAATCTTGCTTCAACTACTAAATCTTCATGCAACGTTGTATAAAAAGCATATTATAATTCAATGAAAAAATGGTACAAAAATTACTTGTTTCTACAAAAAAGACTCATGATAACAGCATTTTAGTAAATGTAAGTAATAAAACAAGGCTGCTTGGAACATAATAAATTATTCTTGGGGGAAAGAACAGAGCCTATACTTTACCAAAAATTACAGACACAAGGTATGGATCACATTCAGGTTTCTCCTCACTTGCCCATCTTTTAAATCAACATTTCAATACTATTCCTTTTTTACCTGCACCTATGTCACCAAATAAGATTTTACCCTACAGTCCTATATCTTTCTTTGCCCATCCCTGTACTGAATCAGCACTTAAGTCCATTATTGTGAAACTCAGCTGCGAAAGTAGTTCTGGACCTGATGAAATTCCTGGGAAAGTGATAGCCCACTGTTTTGATATCATAAAAGCCCCACTACTATACTTAATGAATCCTTAAAAAAATGGGTATCTTTCCTAAACTACTAAAAAATTCTAAAAAAATTTTTCCTCTCTAAAAAAACTAGGATTGCACTGATGACTTGAATAACTACAGGCTGATTGCCATCCAAAACACTTTCTCCAAAACTTTTGAAAATGTAATGTATACACAACTAGTGTCTTTTCTGTAAAAACAATGTTTTTTCCAGTAGTCAACATGTTTATCTTCTTGAGAAATTCACTGCTTCTGCTATTTATCATGGCATTAACCATATATTGTCTTTTATCAACAACAAACATGAAACAATAAGGTTATTTTTTGTTTTTTTGTAAGGTTTTCAATCTTGTTAACCACAATATGCTTCTGAGTAATCTTGAAAGTATTGGTATCAGAGGCTTGCCTCTCAATTGGATTTAATAATACCTTCATGATCAACCTCAAACTGTTAATTTTTCAATTAATGGGGTTAAATACTCCTCCAACATTTGTTTCCCCTCTGTGGGCATCCCTCAAGGTTCAATTCTAGGTTCTCTTCTATTATTGATTTATATAAATGACCTACCTTCTGCATTATCTAGCATAGATGAAACAGAACCTGTCCTTTATGCTGGTGACACTAATGTGATAATTTCCTCAAATTCACATGAAAACTTGCTGGAAAAATCTAGGTGAGTTGCAGATACACTGTAAATGAGATTAAGATAATTGTCTCATCATTAACACTAATAGATGTAAGATAATGCACTTTTCAACCCTCAGTAAACCCATTGAAAGCCTGTTGGTGAAGATCAATCAGAGGTCCTTAGAGCAAGTGCCTACATTACACTTTCTGGGTGTGAGTTTGAGCTCAAATGTTTCCTGGGCTCAGCACACCTACCAGCTTAGTAACAAACTTAGTTCCACCTGATTCTTTTAAGACAGCACAGGGGTACAGTAAGTAGAGAGACACTTTTAAGTCTTTACTATGGGGATTTCTATTCCTACATCCTTTATGGTAACATTTTCTGGGGCTCTTCCCATCACTCAAAAAATATTTTCCTCCTACAGAAAAAGGCCATCAGAATCATTGTGCAGAAACCTTTCACCCTTGTAGACCCTTATTTAAAGAGCTGAAATTTTTACCAATCCCCTGCATATACATAATGGTAGCCGTTTTGACTATCAGATCCAACATTAGCACATGCCTCCTCAACAGTGACAATCGGTGCTGGAGCATAGTTCTAGCTCATGCAGCTCCTGCAAAATTTCACTTGAAACAGTGATAAAGTTGTCTCTTGTGACCTTTGTCCATTATTATATCATGCCAAATGTTCAAAAGTTATCGGACTATCATTAAAAGCGCCATTGGAAAATCGTGATATATTCCGGAAATGTTTTTTATGCCAAGCATTGAAGTTTTTGTTGCCCACAATGGTGGTCGATATTGAACTGTTAAAGCAAGAGCTCGGTAATTTAAAAAAGAATAGTATTTCGGATGTTAAAGTAATGTTCTTCCGAAATCCAAATGTGAATCGGTAGAAAAACCTAACCAGGTTGATGGGAAGCCCATCATCCACCAAATGAAAAAGGATCCAGTTGCTACAAGTAAGAAAAATGAACACTTCGTAACTGAAGTCCGTGACTAACTAATTCTGGAGTCTTCTCCCTCTCACTGCACAGTCAAGACTGCACAGTTTTGAATGTGCATATTGCAACCTCCACATGAAGAAATTAAAAAAGAAGAGGATGGTTTCCAAGTGGTTGAAATCTCAGAGAAAGAGGAAAAATTTTGCCACAATAGGAACAGCAGGAATCCAGCAAAATCCTCTAGGTCTGTGTCCTTCTAAAGGCTCAACTTTTGTTTACAAAGGTCGCTTAGACCCTAACACAACAAAAGATCAGGTGATAGCCCACATCAAAAAGTATTTGGACATTGAGTGTGAATCATGAGAGGAAGTGATTGGTATGAGCAATTATGGTGCATTCGTGGTGAGCATGCCATATGGTGCATTTAGTAAATTAATAGATGCAAGTTTGTGGCCATGTGGTGTTATAGTGAACTGTTTTATGTACCCCAGACATGTCAATAAGCCAAGGAGAATAGTATTAGTAGATTAGATTAGAGAATAGTATTAGTAGTAGTAGATTAGCCTAGAAAATACCAACGAAGACAACATAGCTGGTGCAAGTAGTGAGTCTGTAAAATCTGACTACAACACTAGATCAACAATCAATCACAACAAACTTGTGATTGATTGTTCAACACCATAATCAATTGGGCAAACAAAGTTATTATTATTGACATTAATTTCTTATGACTTTGGTCACTTTCCATGGATGGAATTCATCAAGTGCATTGTGACAGTGATCACTTTTCTTCTTCACAAATCTTCCAATAGAGTCTACCTCGTTTAAAATCAATGGTGTCCCCCCTCTCAGAAGAGTACTCTTTCCAACATGATAATTGCATAGATGAATTGCAAATGAATAGATGGTACATTTTTCATGCAGATATAGAAGTCTGCATATGAAATCAATAAAGTCCTATGCTCATGTAAGGGTTCATGATCAAAGTTTTTGTGTTGATATTTAGTTTAAATTAAAAAGGTTTAAATCTTTTTATAAAACAAACAACAACTAATTTCAGTCATAAAATTATTTCTCGATGCTTGAAAAGTCAAATTTTCACTTAAAAAATTCTCTTAAGGACACTGACATTAGAGACTTCTATCTCCTACCATTACACATAATATAAATTTGTTGTGTAGTCATTTGATATCATGTATTTCTCTTGTCAACAAGGAACATAAAATTTTGAATCTACTAAACAATAAATCTTTATGTGTATAGTGATGTTATATTTTGTAAATCTTATCACTTTTCAGAAACCTGGACAATGAACTCAAAAGGAATTCACACTCCTATTTAAATCATGTATGGAGTTTAACCAAAGAGAGAGTTTCAGCAGAACTAGCTCTTGGTTACCCACCAACAAGGAGGATTTCTTTTTACCCTGAGGTATGTGTGAATATAATAATACTCTGATTTTATTTTTTGTCTTTTCTTTATGTGAGAGAACAATCAGCTGACTGATCACAGTGACCTAAAATACATGACCTTCCTGAGTGTATGACTTATATCATTGGTATTCTTACATCTAGCATTCAACTACTCCTTAAAAATTGTCCTATAATAGTGAATATTTGACTCATGGCTCCCTCCAATTAAATGTAAATAAATTCCACTTAATATAATCGAATTGCATATATATGCATTCATAGCACTCAACTGGTTAATAAAACACTATCAGTTGGGTTTATCACAGTCATCATAAATGACCAGCACTGTTTTATTATAGATCCCAAACGACTACTCATTTACATCCTACCATTGCTACAGAACAATTTATTACTTGGATTGATGCAAACTGGTATCATTTCTATCTTATAGATCATTATTTTTTTAAGTGCACAACTTTTATAAATATCTTATATTTTCCAGAGCCTGGGAGGAGAGCAGGAAGTGATTTTAGAGCTGAACGACGGGTGGTTTAAAGCAATTTCCAACAATAATTTACCACCCCTCTTTGTGAGAGACACTGCATATGGAGAAAACTCTTCCTTCATTGTTTTACTAACTGAAGACATTGAGACTTTTAAGGTAAATATGGAAAGAAAAATTAACAGTTCAGTCTCATTCAATTCACTGGAGATACCAAAAGTATTCTTTCTTCTGATTTTTCCAGTAGTACATCATACTCTTTTACATGCTTGCTAAATAACTACTATTTTGGAGAACTATTTATCCTATGTACTCCATAAGGAAGACTTTACTCTTAAAACAGTTAAATTTTTCTGCTCCTTATAGTTTTATGTCGTTCAAAATACATAATTAGTATCTATCTTTACATGTCTGATTAGTGACCAAATAGCTGTCTATTCCATAGGAGTTTTTATTCATTAACAACCCTGGTTTCAACATTAAAGTGTCATCATAACCTGATGATAAAGTTTTAATATTGAAACCTTGGTCACTAACTAATAAAAAACTGCTGTGGAAGAAATGACTACATATTTGAGAGGACACCTCACCTGTAGAAATTTGGCATCATGCGTTGACCTTTATAGTGCTAATGTCATGTCATGGAAACAGGTGTTGAATTAGTGCACAGAGGATGGCAAGATCAATTTTCAAGAGCAGCACCAATCTGGTCACTCAAGCACATCCACCAAAGATGACACACATTTGCTGTATTAAAGGTTTGATTCAAGTTGATCATCACTTTCGACTTATTGATATTGCTAAGGAACTCAAACATTTCAATGGGCAGCATGCATAATATCGTACATGACTACTGAAAGATGTGTTCAAGCAGGGTACCAATGCAACTCTCAGAAGATCACAAAGCTGTTATGATGGGATTGCCTCTAGCGTACTTGTTGCAAGGAAGTTCCTGTGCCGTGTCGTCAATAGGGATGAAATGTTAGAAATGTGGGAACGCTGGAGGCAAATCAAGACCCAGCATCATAGAAATATACATCAATCCCCCCTTCTTGGAGAAACCCAGAGGAACACCTTTCATGAAGAAAGTTATGGTGATGGCCTCTTGGGACCACAAAGTCTTGCTCCTGGTTGATTTCCCCATTAGTGAATGTTGCCAGTTACTGTCACACATTAGGGCAGTTGCAGGAAGCTTTTCCCGGAAAAGGACTCTGGATTCTCTCAAAAGGAAAGATGTTGCTGCAAGACAATACCAGATCAAACTTAATCAACAGCAAATCTGAATTGTCAGGGCACTTCTGGTGGGAGGACCTGGACCCTGTGATTTCTTTCACTTTGGACCATTGAAGAAATAACTAGGTTGTGGGCAATTTGTCATTAGTACATCAATATAAATATTGGTGAATAATTATTAGTAATAAATTATTATTATGCACATCCATTTTGACTGATGTACCCCTTCCAGTAGTACCCACCCAGAGATCCGATTGGGGGACTATTTTACCTCTGGAATATTTTACCGGGAGGAATGCCTTCATATGTGAATGCAAGGCTGTATTTTCTAGGGATATCAATTCGGTAGTCTCAATGAGTCACCTTCCAAATCAAAGTGCACGGCCGATACTGTGAACTTCACTCTTGCCCTCAGCTGTGGTAATTGATGCGAGACCAATCGTCAATGCCTTCCACCAGTAGTTGCGTGTAAGCTGTATAGGAGCTGGATTAAAAAAAATGATTCTGTTGAAAACCAAAAAAATGTCTCGTCCCTGAAACTTGAACTGGAAACCCTCAGCACTCTGCCCCCATGGCTACCCCTTCCCTTGTGACTGCCCCTGCCCTCATGGGCAATTCACAGTCAGTAAAGAAGTTCAGAGGAAACCATCATGACATGTCTTCAGTGGTTCAACTCAAGCCCTCATTGAAGCTTTGTTTTATCATTGTAACAAATATTTGTGCAAGCATGATGACTGTGTTGAAAAGTAATGGGTACCACTGCCCTTGCTTCATATTTAGTAGTATCAGTATACATACCTGCCTATGGAATAAGGTTTGCCCATTAGAGCTTAATTACTTTTTGAATCACTCTCTCAGAAGTATATGTATCACTGTAAGGCTTTTTTGGTTTATCATTTAAAAAGTGTAATTTATTAATTTCAGGTGGCTCATAACTTCACTTTACAAATATCCAATGAAAAAGTAAATGGAACAGTAATCATGTCTGCCGTAGGAATCAGGAACATTTTGGCAGCCAAATGGCACATCTTGAGTAATCACTTGGAATTAGTGGACTACGACCTCTATTGCATGAAGTGAGTAAAATGCTTGATGGGTGCATAATGGATCCGGCATTAGAATTTGAAATGAGAGCCCTCTTCTCAACTAAACTATTATTTATTACTAATACTCATTTTCTATAATTTAATTGAATAATGTATGCATAATGTAGAGATTTACAATTCATTGCAGTATCACCTATAATTATGTGGGTAGCCAATCAAATCCTTCATTTTTGTGTAAATTATCCAGTTTACCTTACTGGACCCAGATTCTCCATAACCATGTAGGATGAATCAACACCTAAGTGATGCAAAATTGATGTAGGTACTCAATCTTAGATTAGTTTGATTGTGTCTACACTCACTGCATCCATCTAAAAACATCTTAATTCATGAAAATGAAAATGTTTTATATCTGTCTTTATTCATCTAATACATCACTTCAGTTTATCAGTGTATAGTTCCTTCCAATCTCCTTAATCTCAAGAGTTGGTCTTTGTCAGGCCTCTCTGTATGTCTCCAAATATATCAATTAAATTTATTCCTTAATCTTCTCGTCATTATCATTCAGTTGCCTTTGCCACCCACTTATCAGCTAAGGGAATGATGCTTCATTTAAAAATAACAAAAAATTCCAAATGACCAAGTATATTACAGTGCATTATCCACAAAAATCTCTTTAAAAAAAATTTTTGTTGCAAACAATGCGGCTATGAATTAAAGAAAAAATTCCTAACTCCAGTCTAATGGGTCCTAGGGAATTAAATTCTTTCTTTAAATCCATGCTTTAAAGCCATCTTTCAATATGTCTAAGTAAGAAACCCATACAAAGTATGAGTGACACTGTGGCTCCTATTGATTATAAATAAAATGTCCCCCATTTTTAAAGCAATAAATAAGAAGTTAATATTCGATATTTTCATTGATTTTTATTAACATTTAAAAAATGACTCTTTCAGAAGTGAACATATTTTGAATTGACCTGAAAAGTTAATAACAAAAAGTTATGGCTTTCAACAGTTATTGTGTTTGGATAAACAAACATACCACAGAAACAAATTAACCAATTGAAATTTAGAAACTCTCAATCAATTAGGAATTAAAAGAGCTTTCTTTTAAAATGATTTTAACATTTGAAAATTGCTTTTGTGATAAATAATTAACTTCTAATTACAAACCATGTTGGATGGCTTTTCGTTAATTTTGCATTAACTAATTAATCAAATCAAACTTAGTACGGCTCAAATTAGAGGTCTTTCAATTGTCTATCAGTTACATTTGCTTTTATATCTCTAAAAGTCTTTTGGCTTGTATATTTAAAAAACGTGCTAACTTTGGATACTCGTAGCTCCAAAAACACATCGACCCTCTAGTTGGAAACATGTTGGTGGATGTTATTTCATCCCCCTCTACAATGTAAATCATGTCTCATCCAATCCTCAAAAAATTCGAAAATATCTATGCTTTTTTCTGTTTCCTGGACTATAATTATTCTATCTTTCTTAAGGCAAAAGAAGGGCCTCACATTAAACCATTAATGACCATTAATGTTAGGAAACACCCATGTACAGAGAGGGACTCACCCCTGGGACCTTTTCATTTGTGACTGAATGCACTGCTTACCAGTAAATCCCGGCCATTTAAGTGTCTTCACAAAAAAAACTTTATTTCTTTTCTAACTTATATTCTTACATTTGTATTAATGAATTAATTCATTATTTCCCCTTTAGTATATGGAAAATGCATTATTGCATATTATATACTTTTCCCATCGACTTCTGGAGCTTAATACTCTAAATTTAATCTGAATTCATCATGGGTCCAGTTTTCCACATGTCATTGTAAATTTATGGAACAAGAAGGCCCATCTATTCGTTCGCTACCCCGACCCTTCCTATCTCAAAAACTAATTTAAGAGGAAGGTATGGATGCCAACATACCTATATGTATTCATCCTTCATTGTATTGCTGTTTCATGGTACACAGTAAAACCATAGCGATCATCACTGGTCTTCCAAGTGACTATGATGGCATGAGGACTTTAATAATGGCCGAGGCCATTAAAGCGTCCTTAATCCCACTCTACAAGGACTTTCTGGTGGAGGTGACGGATGCTTTTGGTGCAGTGGTTGTTGCATTGAAGGATGATATCCCATACTTGCCGAAATTCATTGTGGAGAAGCACCTCTTTGGAGTGGCAATGCACCATGACCCAGATCCTGAGAGGCAGATTGAGAGGAACCAGATTGCCATCCAGTGTGTTTTGGAGGAGGAGCCAGATGTGATAGGTGAGGAAGGAAGGAAACTGAAGTCATCTGTGATTTGGAACCTGTTTCCAAGTGAAATTGACTGAGGAGGCTGTGACGGACGTGGTAGAATTCCATAATGAAACACTATAGCTATTCTTTTTCTTAACTAAATATAAATTCCAGAGGTGCGTGATTATGAAATGGAATCGCAAATGATTTGGTTGAAATACAAAACTAAATGCATCTCTTGTCGTATTCAAAAGATTGTTTGTCAAATAATAACAAATTTTAAGTCATAGTTTATGTGATATATAGCTCAGAGGGGTATCTTAAATTTTAAATAATAAAATGTGTATCAATATCTCTTTCCATGTTATATCCATCAATCATACAGAACTTGGGCAGTATCCACCATTTATCGGCACTGAAGCTGAGTGGTCGTAAGTATTACACCTCACTGACTACTAGATGGGAATTTTATTTATGGTTAAACAAAATAACCACTCAATATAACCCACTCTCCTCTCCTCTTGGCTTAAAGCACTTTGTTTTCTTTTGATTGGCATTAATGGATTTCATTATTTTTTTCATTCTAGTTTCTTCAGCAAGAAGCTAGTAAAGTCAATGAACGATCTGAAGTACGACTTGGTTTCCTATGCTTTTAGATATATTGTTTTGAATGAGTTGAGTAGCATGAGGATTCCAAACATAAATGGTGATGTTAATGTTGAGGTAAGTGAAGAACGAAAACAAATGACAAGCATACACAGAACAAATAATAAACATTTCATTAACAATCAATGAAAGATTTAACTTGAAAATTTTGAGAAATAACAATTGAGAAATGAGAAATTTCAGATTGATAGTTTAACTTATATGTTCCAACAATAAAGACGACGTGCATTTATGAAATTTCTAATCCTTAAGGTCCATTAGCAATGCACACATTACCCATACCCTATCATAATACATATGCAATAGAAATATCGTATATTAATTTGAATTCCTATTTGGCCAAATTTCAGGTCGGTTGTATGTAGAACTCAGCCCAAATGTCATGAGTTTGAGTCATTTCCAAATCAGAGATGTGTTTGACTTTAGCTTTGATGCCAATGTTGTACAGTCTATAGCACTTGGAGCAACCATAACCCAATTCAGCTCTTCCATATAAATTTAGGGTAATTTACAGATTACCTGTCTATTGAGTCATACATATTGTTTGTCTTATCACGGATGAAGCAAGGCATGTGAAATCAGCAACCAGTTGCAAAATAACTGAGGAATTCACACCATTGGTTACAAATTAGTTACAGGATTGCTATAATAAACTATAAAAACGTAAAATAATATTTATAAAAAATAGTCTCCACATGTATTCTATTTTCTCCCCTCTGACTTGATAAAGGCCCTTAGCTCATGAATTGTAGGTTTATAACAATGTTGGAATCATAAGGGGTATCTATAAACCTGGGATATAAAGGAACAAGGAGTAATATTCTATGAATTTTCATTTGGGCCATTCTAAGCCAGCCAATTCTAATTTAAGGCCCATTTAACAAAATGTCTATACTGATTATTCAATCCTGTAATTCTTTTTCTATATGGAATTAACTGAGTGCTTTGTAAATTTTCAGGATTCCCATGAAGTGAAGGTACCCACAAAATATTCTGCGACCAGCGGAACTATGGAATACACATTCACATCTACAACCCCTGAAAAAATATATTTCGACAGAGAAACCAATGAGATTGTTCTTCTAGCGTATCTGAACTTCAAAGACTCAATACTGGTAAGTGATAAATTTTATGCCCAGGAACTTGTGGCTTAATGATATTGATCCGATCTCATTAATTTTTATTAAACATATAATGAGTGGATAATTAAAGTAAGAAAAGAACCAAATAATAGAAACGAAGCAGAATGTCAACTCATTGAGTTTAGGGCAAATTTGTCTATTGAGTTTAACTCAATGACTTAAAGGGAGGGGGGGGGGGGGAGATCTGAGTTCTCAGTATTCCTACTCGTTTGTGGTTTTCATACACTTCGCTATTCACCATTGGACCTATGCTCTTCATTGTGATTCCATGTCCATGTTGTTGCGTCCATGCCTTCTTTAGGGGCGGGCGACGGAGGTTACTCTAATGTGGACCCCCCTGCTCACGGGTTTGCATCGGTTGCGATCTTATTAAGAGGGGGGGGGGGGGGGGGAAAGGGGGGGAGGGGTGGAAAGGGGAGAGGGGGCGGGGTGGGGGGGAAGGAAAAAGGAATACCCGCCTGGAATAAAGGGGCAGAAAACGTTTCATTTCATTGTTT
>WURS02051980.1:0-10933 GCA_011762765.2 Rhinocypha anisoptera | reverse complement strand
CACATACTACTACGGTAGATTAAATCGCGTTCATAAAATTTAGAGAGTAAGGATGCCGAACGGGTAGATATAAAATGTCATTTTTTCCTCGCACAATTAGAGAGCACAATGAATATAATCACATGTGCGGAGTTAGTTATCAGGGTAGTTAGTGTGTATATATATGTATATTTTCTTGCTCGTATTTATAATGTAGTTCCTCGTATTGACCTTGCACTTAGTAAGGACATTTTTTAGTTGTGATGCATGCTTGTTGTGAGCGGTCTGATTTTATCCAGCATGTTTTGTAGTTCTCGTAATAGTTTTCGCATGACAGTTTCTTTTTTTGTGTTTTCGTAATGCATGACTTGTGTATCATGTGCATTGAGATTGCACGTGAATGTTTGGTGGTGGCTCACTCCCTGCCACACTCCCTGCCCTTGTGGCGGTTTGCAGGGTATCATGCAGATGTAGAGATGTGGAAGAAGAGGGGAAACTAACCCATATTAAATATTTCCCTGGAAAATTCAGCCCGATCCGTATTCACATATCGCGATAGCATTGAGGGCTGCAGTCGACCAATCTTCGGCTACATGACGTAAACTGTAAACATGTAGACCCTGCAGCGAAGATGGAAGGGGTAGCGGACCAAGTGTACATCGCTTCTTGGAAAACCACAACATGCCAACGCGAAGGCACGCGAATAGATGTGGAGTAATTGTAAAATGTAACCTCTGCCAAATATCTACAGCAGGTAAACCCTTCGGCAGGTAAGAGATTGACGGAAGGATGCTGAAGGTGTGCTGAACAACAACATCTCTGCCGAAAAAGTACATCGCGTGAACGAGTTAACGTACATATATAGGGCTCGACAGGAATATGAACGAATGTGTAACGTTTACATTGGTCGTGAAAAACTAAACAACATGTAAACGCGTTGACCTGAAATTCTTACAAACATATAGAGTTGTAAAAACGTAAACATGGCCCAGAAGAGTTCAACATTTGAATTCAATTGGCACTCACCGAGATCTGGTATGGAGCTAGATGGTTCCTCCTGCTGGTTGCCGTGGTGACCGCCGCCGTGGTGCCCCACGTGGTGACCTCCCTTGTCCCCCTTTGGTGCCTTGTGCTGAGGCGGGGGCGGAGGCCTCATTGTCGCCGACGAAGAAGAGGCGGAGGCGGAGGAAGAGGAGGAGGATGGCGGACAGTGACCGTTGCCCTGCAACCCGCCCAGGGAAGGGGGCAGCTGGGTCGGGGGCCGCATGATGCACTCCGCGGCCTTGACCTGTCGTCCGGGAGGACACTGCTGACCTCCTCCCCCCCTCGGCCCCTGCTTGGCGTAGGGCAGGGCGGACGTGGGGGAAGGCTTGTGGTACTGGGCCCCGAATTCGATCGACCTCTGGACGTGACCTTCGGGATAGTACGAGGGTGGGGAGGAAGAGGAGGACGTGGGCGTCTTGGGTCCGTACGGGCCCTCCTCCGCCTGCTGAGGTCTCTTCCTGGGGTCGCAGGGCCCGTGGCAGGGGCCCCGAGGGGTAAGTCCTGGATAGCCGTCACGTACCGAGACTGCCGAGGACGCCAGCTGCTGCGGGGCGCGGTAGGGCTCCTGACGCGCCTCCTCCGCCTTGATGCCCGCGAGTGACCTCGGGAGACCTTTAAGCTGCTGGAGTCCTGGATCGTCACCGTAGCAACCGCGGGAGGGCGTAGTTTCCTGTTGCGAGGGACACTGACCCTCCTGCTGGAGGAGCTTCCTCTGCGCGGGCGTCTGCAGCGACTTGACCCCCCTCTCCTGTTCCTGGTAGTGGTCGGCGACACTCCTGGATGAAGACGAACTCGAGGTCATCATCATTGTCGACGTGATGTCCCCACTGTTGGTGGACAACCGACTGTTGTTGTCCTCGGAGTCCGTCTCGCACTTGACCTGGAAGTGGGGGTCGCCGGAGGAGGGGGAGGGGGCTCCAGGACTCCCGGAAACTCCGGGAGTGTGCGTTCCCTGTTGCTGAGCGGTGGTTTGCCCGGCGACCGCGTCGCAGCTGGAGGACGACGAGGAGTCATTGTTGCCGTGGGTCACGGAGCTGACCTTGTCCACCTGGGTGACCGAACTGGACTCCTCCGATTGGTGGTGCCCCCCCTCGTCCGGATTGGCGGGCGATGACGTGGTGGCGGGGCGAGGGACGTGATTGGCCGGCGGCGAAGGAGGCGAGGCGGCGTTGCCCGATCGCTGTTGCGACGTTGCCACCTCGAGTATCTTCTTCTTGAGGGTGGAGGGGTTTTTGGAAGCGGGTGGGTTGGCGGACCTGGTCTCCGGTGCCCTGGGGGGCTGCTCCGAAGGTTGGCAGCCCTGGTGGCGTTCTTCAGGTTGCTGTTTGTTCAAGGCCTCCCCGAGGAGGTACGCCTTCTTGTTCGGGATCTTGTGACCCCGTCTGGACACTG
The DNA here is from genome assembly GCA_011762765.2 of Rhinocypha anisoptera. Taxonomy (NCBI): domain Eukaryota; kingdom Metazoa; phylum Arthropoda; class Insecta; order Odonata; family Chlorocyphidae; genus Rhinocypha; species Rhinocypha anisoptera. The sequence goes on along the minus strand of WURS02051980.1, from coordinate 8,518 downwards.
ACCCCTGACCGCTAGGATAGCCCTCTTGACCCCTGCCTTGCCTCCCCGCACTGGGGGCCTCCGATTGCTGCTGCTGATGCTGCTGCTGTTGGCAGCCCTGCACGACCAAATCGGGTTCCTTCTGTTTGCCGTGGTTACCAGCGTCCTGCGACGGTGACGTCGAAGATGACGTCACGCTAGCCGACCTTCCCTCGCCCGAGTGCTCCCTGGCGCTCATCTTCGGAACTTCTGACGCGTCGGAGAAAAAACAGTTGAGTGTCAGAGGGCGCCCGGACTGTTTTATTTTATTACGCTCGCGATATACGAACGCGAATAATTTACAGCATTGCCAACATCGTAGTTCTTCTCCTCAATACGTCCACGGTAGCGAATCGCTCTGCACAATCGATAGGAGGACCCTACTTCTATTCTGTTAAATTCGTTGCTCTGATTCGCTGAAAATCCTTTTGTTTTGAGTTTTTGAATGTTTCGGTTCCCACCGTCGATATGCAGCTATCGACGGAAAAACTCCTCGATTCGATGTATAAAAAATGTTCATATATGTCTCGCTCTTTAGTTGTGGATGTATATATATTATATATATCGCACAAAGTATATGCCCGAAGATGGCACACAAAGAAGCACTTACCCACACGCACAAAGGCTAACACAAACACACACACGAAACGTATAAAAACCTTGCACTGCTTATCCTTCGTTAGAAAGAATAAAAAAACCTTTGCAGAATCACTTCCCTATTTGTAGCACGTTTAATGGATTGTTAAAAGGAATCCAGGTGGCGCCTAGTTCGAAGGAGATGGAATATATATATATATATATAATAAAAAATAACACATTAAAAAAGACACGTCCGCACACAATGTTTCGTCACTATTAAGTTCTTTTTTTATCCGTTCCTTTGTTTGTCTGCTGAGCAATGCCTTTCGAAGGTCCTGGTATTTTATTTTTCAATTTCGTTGCTCTTTTGTTTTCTCCGTTCTTCCTCCGTTTCAAACTAATCCTGCGGGGAGGTAGTGTCGAAAAAAATTTCAATTCTTGTAACTCCACAATCGCAAAATACCTTTATATTTTTTTTTCTAACGCCACCCGCGGAACAAATTCTTTATTATTTTTTTAAAGCATATGATTTTTTAAAAATCAGTTCACTCCCTTTACACTTGTCCAAGAAAGACTTCGATAAAACCTGTTCAACAAAGTCTCTGCCAATTCGCTGTCGCCATATTGAGAAACAAGTCAGTTTTTTTCCCTAATTTGTGAAGTTCAGCAATTTCCAAACGCCACCACGGCGAAGAGAAAGAATTAAATGACAATGACACGAAGTATTATTTGATGAAAGTAGTCGCAATTAAGTTGGCTGAATATTTTTGGTGGTTGTTTTATGATTTTAAGTTGTTATTCTATCGTTGTCCACCCGTCTCCAGTGAGATTGACGACGACACGCCAAAGTTAAGCGGTCGAAAAGGGAAGGGAGGGGGAGAAGTAGAGTTCAAACAAATGAATGAAGATATCCGTGAATGAGAGGAAAAAGTGTGGCCATTTACTCGCACTTTAAAATTAAACGAAAAAATCTGGATTTTTAAATAATATCCGATCACAAAACGCTTGCTTTTGAAAAACTTGTCTTCCTTACAATAATCCCGTTCAAATCCAGAAAACAACCCCTTGATGCAAACGTTTAAGTCAGTGCAGTAGAAAATATCAAAACAAAACAACAACGAGTTTCGTACAGGCGTAGACTTAGATTCGGAATAGAAAAAATGGCGTCGGTAGTTATTTTGAAACCAAGGTTCCCAACTCCTTGGGAAAAGTAATGATTTTTTGTGACAATGTGTTGCTCAAAAGTTTATATAAATATTTTTAAATAAAACCTCTATTGGCAATAAATCTTTCAGGTAAAATATTATAAAGATATAAATTAAAGTATATATATATATATGTTAAAAAATTACGAAAGAAATAATTGTCCGACAAATCAATGCTAATTCACTTACGTACGTATATTTGCACGTACTAATTCTCAAAATGACGGCATGAATGCACATATACTTCAAAATAAAAAAGGATTGACGACAAATTGAGCAAAATATTGCAACTTCAACAAACTTGTACTCGCTTTGATGGGAGGATATTATATATATTTATATATATGGCTGATATATATATATATATTCTTGCAAATATATTTCTTTGATGATGACTTTTGATGTCCTCCTTAATCTATCTGGGGAATGGTGGTTGAAGCAACTTTGAGAGAGATATACTCCCAAATGCGAGAGTGGTAATATCAGTGATGTGATTATTATCGATATGTGATGTCGATATATATTTTATATCGAAGCGAAAGACGCGATATCTACATATGATATATCAACGAATGCTTGCGTCACAATATCGATTACGTGAATACGGCTTACGGTTGAAATATGGACTTGACTTATAGGGAATTTATTATACGAAGGAATTATCGATGGATATGTATTTCTTACAATGTCCTACACGGAAAGTTGAGATATTTTTCCGACTCTGTACAGAATGGAGATTAATTATCCTCCACTATCGTTTTACGCCCTGTATATTGTTGCAAAGACCCTGATTTCAAGCATTTGTGTGATTTGAGATCCGATTTGTTAAAACGAGAAATATTTAAATCAAAAGAAATATGTAAAGGTGAATGTGTGTATATATATATTTGTATATATTATTTGGCGTATATGGTACTTCTTCCTTGTTTAATGCAATCTATAACTTCGAAACGCTACAAGTCCAAGGACAGAACGAATATGTGATTGGTTAAAAACCCTTAGTATCGTCGAAATATTAAATGCAAACAGTTCATCGGAAGGCGAGGAAAAAATTATGACAAATATGGCGCCCGAAGCATCGAAGTTGCTAAGCAGACTGTCTAATTTATTTACCCCGCCGACGGAAAAAAGAGGCCGAGGTAATAGGCGGAAAAGATAACCTTATTGCATACAAGGAGTGAAGTTTATTAAATGTATTTATAAATATTACGTCACAGTGATGGGTAAAATTTATGATCGTTACGCATGTGTAAACATTCGATTGAAATCCTTTGTTTATTTAAAAAAATGAAGGTCGAATTTATAAACCCGGACGCAGACTAGATTGAACTCTCGAATAAATACACTCACAGTTGACACAAACAAAATCGATATATATATATATATATATACTACAATGATATCCAATATATATCAAATGCGAAGTATTAATTCGAAAGGACCACGAGAAGGTTCAGCGCTGTATAATGTCGATTTTACTCAAAGATAGGAAATATCGATATTCAAACATAGACACACATATATATATATATAGAGAAAGGGAAAGAGAGATTTAGACAAACAGATAGGGTTGGTTGGAGATCATAGAAATACTCAGAATGCAAAAATCGAAATAATAACGTATTAATCGAATCTATTTTGAGATCGATTTTGAGCGTATCGAAACACGATTATCGCCTCTGCGACCAAACAGTGAGCAATTTGAAGGTATCTTTCTAAGTGTACACACGCAACAAGAGGAGGAATATGGTATCGAATCGTTTGGTTAAACAGTGCAGGAATGAGCAAAGTGAGAAAATATCGACGGTCCAAGGTATTCATATATATAAATATATCGAAATGTCGAAAATTTCGATATTACTACCGTGCCTATTACTAATTTCTTTGAATCTATTTCGTCGAACTTTTACTGGAGCTTAAAAAAACTCGTTGTATGTCTGCGATGTGTCCTTGCACGCTATATTTTTTAAAAAATCATAAATAACTGTTTTAAAAAAAAGAAGACTACAGATTTGCGCAAAGTAAATATGTGACTGTCGACTGACGAAAGTTACGGCAATATGATTAAAACAAGGATAGAAGAAGGAATACTTTCAAAAAATTTAACGATTTGAAAACGAATTTTTAATGCCGTGATGGATTGAGCGGAAATTCGCTCTTCTCTTGTTCAAAAAAACGCTACACGTTCTCCGAACAGCCGTTTGAGATTCTATTGTTTGGTTGTTGAAGTTATTGTTGTCTTAGTAACGTCTTCAATTCTCACTCCGTTTAACTTTAAACATGGACAATACAGACAATTATATACACGTATGTTTAAATACTTCCTTGGATCGCAAGAGTACAATTTTTAAATCGCACAATTGCTCGTCATAATTCGATTTTAATATGTTTTCATTCGATATATCGATTGTGTTGACGTTTACAGTATTGCACTTGTCCCTTCCCCTATATTATGGGCAGGTAAACATATAATTGTTCAATAAATACTTCTCTAACATTACAGTAATAATATCATATGTTTTATTGCTATGCGAATATTTTGGATACTGTCGTAAAACAGTTGAAACTGTATTTTACATTCGGTTGATAGATACTAAACGTCCGCTTTCGCAAACTTTATAAGAAAAACTTTATGAGAAAAAAAAAACTTTCCCTGAATTATTCCAGCCAATAACGTTCTTTTGTTCTTCCTATTTTTTATACTATCGATGTGTAAAAAAATGAACAAACAATCACATTCAAGCACGTAATAACATATGACAGAGTCGACACTCTTTTAAGACTCCGGAAGAAAACGTCAACAAATATCACGATTCTATATTGCACCTCGGTGAGACACCTCTCGGCGGCTTTGGTAAAAACAATGGAACAAAAAAACGACGATACGCGGGAAAAAACAAATGAATGAAGAAAAGTCGGCTTGAAGTCGACGGACGATCGAAAAAAATGAGGAGAGAAGCGTTTTCAATAAATAAATGTTTGTATATGGGCTCGGAAATTAGTTAAAGACTTCGAAAAAAATGTAATAATGAAATAGACTGAATTGCAGAAATGTATAATTCGCGTGTCCTTCGACCTTTGTTCAAATATAGTCCTATCTAAATCCAATGAGAATATGTATATAAAATAAAGGCAGATATATTGTTTCAGTTTACGAAAGAATAAATTAATGGCGAATGAAAAAATATGTATAATGCTTTCTTGTTTAAGTCAATAAGTTAAGATAAATAGTAAAATATATTGATATATATATATATATACAACCGTGTATAAGAAAAAATATTTTTGCGATCACTTTACGAAAATAAAATGGCAGCCCAATATTAAAATTATTAGTGATTTTATTGCTTATGTTTATTTTTAATGAAAAAAGTTTTTAAAAAATTCGACCGAAAATCATCTTGACACCACCTGTTTACAAATTTTCCCTAGGATAAGAATGCAGATATTGTGGGTAACGTAATCACAGTACTTGAAAAACAAAAGTATAAGTCCTGGCGAAACCCTGGAGATGTATTTTTTTCAGTATTTTGTTATTTGTTTTCGTGAAATTCCTGTTCAAATCGTTCGCAGTCTTCGAATATTTAGGCCAAAATTTTCTTTTAAGAAAAAACACCAATTACTTTAAAATCTCTCTTTTCAAAATCGTTCTCCGTTTTCAAAGAAATGGAAGGTAAAAGAATATACGTATATATCTGATGTAAACTTTCGCATAAGCACACACATGTATATATATGTAATTTATATAAATACCATATGCATATATGTTTGTGAGTGATTATTTTATCCCCAGTAAACGGCCACAGAAAGATTTTGGATACAAAAAATATTTTCGAAAATCTAGACAAAACTAATATTCTCTTCTTAATTCGAGATCCCTGAATGAAAAGAAGTTCTTCCCAGTCAATGATGGCCGTCACAGCCCTATCCCGACACTGGAGACAGATAATAATTTCAGGAAATGGAGAGATGGATTGAAGTAGCAAGAAGATGCAGGAGGAGGGGACGAAGAGGAACGGAATGATTTAGAGGGGGGGGAACGAGGAGGAATGGAATCCTTGTTCGCAGGTCGATCAGTTTCTTAAATCTTTCTCAGACGAGCCTTTTTTTAATGGACTAGTACCATCGTTGGTGATCCCTCGCAGAAGATACTTCCCTCTGCAGGTTAAACACTACACATGCGTTTAAATGCAAAGTTACACGTATATTTACACGCAGAATCCATGTGACCGGAAGTAATCGTTATCCCTAACTCAAAAAGTTTCCCCAAAATATTTTAAATACATTTCATGTACATGTGTATATGTATGTGTGGGTTTGCTTGTACAATATTTATATATATATATATTTCAGAAAATTCACAGATAAAATGCCTCAGACTTATGATTCCTCTATATATATTCCTATTTTATTATTTCCTCTTTTTTTTAAACGTTAGAACATTGAGAATCAATATTCACTATATTTATTGCTCTCGATTGTTTTAAATAATTATCCCTGACCTCGTCCCTCCATCAGATTCGAGAAATACCGGCTCGAGTCGAATGACCTTGGATGCGAAATCCGCTTCGGTGTTGTTTATATTTTTCTCAAGATGGCGACCCGCGAAAAAAAAAACAGTGAAACGAAATGAAGAACGAAACTCTCCCGTCGTTCAAAAGGAAACGCTCTGACGTCACACACCCACCCGCGTAGTGGACAAAATCGGAAGGGCACTTTCGCGATCACCATGGAATCGGCGTGCCTTTTGTCCCGTCGTCGCCATGGAGAACACTGTCCCCGAGGGCGCGGTGGGCGTTATTCATTGCCGTCGCTCCTATTGTTGCGAAAACGTGACAAAATGGCGATCACTGCACCGGCGTCACGCTGCCAAGAAATCGGAACATGGTTGAAAGGCCATGTTTGACGACTATTTTGGCTATTTCCTGCCCCTGGCGACACTATGGAAACGAGAACTATATATTACTCATCCGCGGAGTTCTTCCATTTGCTCCAGATTCCTCCGGCGACCGCGTCGCACACTCTTGATTCTGCTCCGAGAGATTCACTTTTGTTTCCAGTTGTTTAGTTTGGCGACGCCCTAACCAGGAGTCGGGCGGTGATTCCCTCCTGCGCCGTCAGGTGTCATCGCGGGTCGTCCAATACTGGTCAACAAAAACGCATCGAAAACCTGAAAAGATAAAAAGGAATGACAGTATGTTCAGAAAACAATAAAAGAAATCGAAATTCTTTATTTAAAAAAAATAAGAACATCGAAAAGCACAGAGGAATGGACAATAACACGGGCGGAAATCGGTGAGACACACAATGCGTGCGATTCCAAAAAGAAAGAACAAAAGAGAAACGATTTTTATCAGAACACTGGGATCAGGAAATATGAAAGAAATTTTAAAAATAATTTTTTTAAAAAGTACCGGCACCACAATAACAAAAAATTAAATTTTAAAAATTAGAATGACGATGTAAACACCCGAGGACATAAAAGAGCGACAGAATGGTGTCTATGTTATTTTGAAAAAACACGGAATTAAACAAATTATAATGGAACAAGTCAGCTTTTCTTTTGCCAGTGATGTCCTTTGGAACTTTGGAATAATATACACACTCCGTTCGTTGACGTCAATCTAATCATTTCACGAAAAAACCGTTTTCTACTTAAGGACGTATTGGGGCTTCCGTGTAAGTTGAAATATAACGACATTAGATGAAACCTTGGTTGGACGTTGTACTTATTATTAAAGGGTAACCATTAAACTGCCAAATTTCAAAACGAATCAGGAGATCTTTCGAGAGACATCGGAGTTTGAAATTAACATGCACTCTTATGGGAAATGGATGATTTGATGTGATTCTACAAATTTAAGGGAATATTAAACATATAACTAAAACTGAGAAACCGTTGCAACATTTAATGGTAAAAAAATAATTGTGCTGTATTTTGATGTCACTAATAAAAATAATCATTCCATGAATAGTACACGAAATATTAATAATTTCAATTGGAGCCACACTCGGCGCTTATCTTCATATTGCGGGGCATAGGGACACTCATTTCCACACACACGCACGCACTGTGAGATATCCTTTGTTGATATGTGTGTACACATTCTCATAGTCCTTTACAAAAGTAAAGATTGTCACTTTTAAATTCCTTTTCGATCAATAGAAAATATAATCTATTTTATTTTTCATAGCTACAAAGACGAATTTTTATTTCCATTCGAAAAAACTGACGAGTTTATAGCGTCCACCTTCATACATCTACATCTGCATAATACCATCCAAGCCGCAAACAATGGCGGCGTGTGGCAGGGGGTGAGCCAACCACCACCAAAAATCTACATTCACATGCAATCTCAATGCATATGATACAGGTCATGTATTACGCACAAAAAGAAGAAACTATCATGCTAAATCTAATACGAGAACAACAAAACATGCTGGAAAACGTCAGACCGCTCACAAAAAGCATGCATAACAACTAAAAAATGTCCTTAATAAGTGCATGGACGAGACGAGGAACTACATCTTAAATAAAAGCAAGAAAATATACACTTACATATACACTAACTATACTGATTACTAACTCCGCACCTGTCATTATATTTATTGTAAACTCTAATTGTGCGAGGAAAAAAATGACATTTTATATATCTATCTGTTCGGCATCCCAACTCTCTGATTTTATGAACGCGATCTAATCTACCGTAGTAGTA
>WURS02051969.1:0-10933 GCA_011762765.2 Rhinocypha anisoptera | reverse complement strand
GGGTGGGGGGGGGGGGGGGGGCGGGGGGTGGGGGGGGGGGGGGGGGGGGGGGGGGGGGGGGGGAGAGGGAAGGGTCTTGTGGGTGGTCGGGATTCGAGGAATGGATGGCCGGAAGCTAATTTCTCCTCATCCCGCCCACTGGTTTTTTTCCCTCTCCTCGCCGCTTTTCAGGGAGATTCGTCAAAGTTGAATGCATTCCTTTTCAAGCCGCTCTTTTAATTTTCCTTTGAAAGTAGCTCGTTTAAGACGAGTCCTCCGAGGGAAAAGGAGATCCAGAGGCAGTCATGGAAAAGGAGGGCGGTGAATTAGTTACTTTCGTAGATTGCGGCAGGATTCACCTGCAGCTATTTGTGACTGGTTTTCGTCGTGACTTTGGATTGGAATGATTTCATTTGAAAGACCGATGCACAATCCTTACGCCCCATCCCTTAATATTACGGATTTGTCGTTAGGAATTCTCCATTGATAGGGTCGTCGACGAAACTAAGATGTCACATTGTAATGGAAGATCGAGGTTTTATTTCTGTTGCTTACGCATTTTAGATTTATTTATATGGGAGCATTAACCAATAGTCAGTTTCTATCCGTCGAGTTTTTATTTGATCAGTTTCATTTAGTTACTGAACAAAACACTTCGTTTTACTTGCATGTACACGTATTTGATACGCATGGGCGTTAAACATTCTTGCTTTCCTATTTAATTGATGAAAATATATTTTTTGGTGAGCTTTGGTAAGTTCAGGTAATGAACTTTCAGTATCCGTTTCCCTGAAATATTGATATGGCACTATAAATGGTCAAAAATTGTGACAAAATGACTAAAATTCCCTAAACCAAAAATTCCCGTCTCAAACTACTATTTTTTGCATAAATCGCCAAAAATTTAAATTTTGTCACCCTGTTAATTCACTAGTGAAATTTTCAAAGACGTATTAGGCTGGCTTCTGCGTAGAAACAGTCGATTCTCGAAGCGCCATGAAAGCTCTTCTACAGTTTTCCGACCGCGTGGTGCAGTGAATCAGCAAAAACGCCACCGCCATCCTCGCATTTCCGCCGCCCTACTCTTCCGTCTTTTGGTAACGTTCCCTTATTTCCCAAGAGGCATCTTGATCCTCTTCGATTCTCCCTTTTTTCCTGCAATCATGCGGTAGGAGATGACGTTTCCATTTCGCTTCTTAAACTCTTTTAAGTTCTTAAACTCATCTCAGCCTCGTGTTAGAGGATAGCTCTCGGGGAGTTATTTAATTCTTGGTGCGTCCGCCTTTGCTCGAGAGTCATACCGACAGACTGCTTGTTTTACTGACTAGTCGCGTCAAAACAGTGGCTGTTTTGATGTCTTCCTGTGTCTTTGCGGGTGTTGATCCGGTTATCCAGTTATCTCGACGTCTGCGACCTCGTCGAGGCGGACGTGCGATAGTTTGCATGCATGAGTTTATTGGCCAAGGTTTTTATACGGCTTCAGTTGGAGGTTCCATTTCTATCGGGTTATAGGTATCTTAGTTTCTAGTATTAACATTGTACTTCCTCCTATGCTTGAGCCTCCGATCGAGACCACTATTTGTATTTCGATTGCGCGGACCAGGCGCATACAATTTGAGGAGCTATGAGAATTTTTTTGTTCAGGATTCTATCGGTATTTACGTATATCGTTGAAAATGTGAAGTAATTTTTGTAGGAATAGAAGCTCTAATTCCTATTTGAAGGGAATATGCAACTTAACATATAGAGTAAATCATCATTGAGTTTGGATTTTAACAATGTTTCGCCATTCTCCATCTTAAATCTCATTTATTCATGAACAAAGAATAGGACTTGGTGGTAAAATAAATAAAATTCCTATCGAAAACGGTAGGTTCTTTATACATCACGTTGTTGAAATACTATTGAAGATATTTCTCTTTCTTAAAATGCATTCATTGTTTATTTCACCATATCTACCTAAGTATTGAGTGTTTTCATAGGTGAATATTTCGTCGTATTACTTTATTTTATAATAAAATATTGCTTAAAATGAATTGGAGGTTAATGGTAGTCTGTTGGATAGAGCTTTTGACGACTGAACGCGGCCAAATTCATTCTCACCTCTGTAAAACCCATTTTTATGATTTTTGGCGACTACATTTCCCATTTACCTTCATTCTACCTGTAGTTTCCCATTCCCGGGAAACCACAGGCGGAACTCCAAGAACTGGAACTTGATGTGTGGATTCCTCGTCTTTGGCTTAGCATTAGTAGTGGTAGTATCCTATCACCTATCAAACCAACGTTCTAGGTAACAACTGTGGTCTGATGAGAAATTTCTTTAATAGCAGTGTTTCCAATACCAATACTTCTTGGAACGTTTAATTAGTTGATTAAAAAAGGTACGAGGATGCTCAAAAGGCTTGCAGAATTATTGTTAAGGAGTCGGCCTTCTAGTACTAGGAATCCAGAATGTGAATGTACCAGAATGTGATTCCTGGTTTCTCACTGACTGTCAACTACTTCGTTATCTGTTCGTTATCATCCAGGCTTGTTTGTCCACATTGGTAGCGTGTTTGCCACTTGACACTGTGGGTATTGTCGCCGTACAATGTTAAAGGCTCAGAAAAGATCTCCTTCACACTTTTTCCCTTCAATTGAAGGAAACGAATCAGCGCGAATGTCCACTTTCTCGGCGTTCGGCGTCAATTTGATTTGAATGCTCTATCATCGTTCTGCGGCACTACAGCGGACGAAATATGATATGGTCCAAACCTACAGAAAAGTGTGCGTGTCAAACAAAACTCTAAACATTCTTATCAAGTGTGATTCTAAGAACACTATGAACGGCCGTCGTTTGAGGATGTTTAAAACATTTCACTATTTATGTAAAAATGGCACAGGCTTAGTAAGAGATTGTATAAATATCTTTGATATGCCATTCGATTTTTAATCACATTAAGCTGTCGTGTGAGGATGTTCAAAATACTTCACTATTTATGTAACAAAGTCACAAAGTTATAGTTGGAGATTGTTTATAAATATCGTTGATATGCTATTCGCTTCTATAATCACATTTTTAGCCCTTGTCATAGACACGTGACTGTACGTATAAAATTCTAGTTTTATCTAGATTTGGTTCCCTATTCCAACTTACAATGAAAGATGCGATGATCCCTTTGGTCTGCCCAGTTGCGGCAAAAGAACATATTGCTCTATAGAAAGGATGCACTCATGTTATGTATTAAGACATTTTCTTTTAACTATGGAAAATATGGACAAAACTATTTGCGGCAAATGTATAATGCACTAGGTCCAATGCTCTAATTTTATGGAATGCTATAGTTTGTCGAACATTTTTGAAGTTTGACTTGAAGAGTGAGTGTAATGGCCAGCTGATCCTATCCACTACGGTGTGTTAAATCTTCATAAAAAGGGTGCAGGTAGCTCGATGTCCCTTATTTTGCGCCATCTACTGTTTTCCGGGAATCTCGTAACCAGGTGGATGGAAAATGTCAGTTTTAATTAGCTATGGGCATCAAGTGCTCCACCTGACTCGTAGCCGAGGACCCAACTAGTAGCCGAATGCTATTAACGGTCACGGTATTCCATAATTTCAAATACTTCTCATAGTACAAAAACACTGCTACCATTCGTTAAAAAGACAATTAATTGGGGAAAAGTTGTAATGCTCTTTTAAGTGCAAATTCGTTTTTATTCAGTTGAATCCATTTTATTTCCATCTTTTCTGCACTCATTACACCCACGGCACCCTTATACCAACAATCCCTTACTTAACACCTAGTGCTCCATATTTTTCATTCCAATGTCTGTTCTGTATTTCTTGCTTTTAATCGTGAAAATTACACTGATTTTACATGATTATTTAGTAGTAATTTTCTAATCTCTCCCGCATTTATTATCTAACATCACAAATATAAGAGTGTTTTTTTTCATTGTTGGATAAAACAGTAATTTCACGTATTCAGCGTTTAGATGAACGAATCATTGAATACTTTGTTGATGCTAATAATAATTCTTACTTTGATAATGCTTCTGCGACTGTCGAGTCATTATCAAGGTAATCTCGTCAGCCCTGTCTCTAAGTCGTATTTTTGCTGGGATAGGAAACAGGGTACGGTCCGGGATGACTGAATCACGAGAGGCGCTGGAAGAGGGAGAAGGAAAAGAACTCCAAGGACAGATGTTAGGATTTGGGGTTGACACGTGTGTGCATACTGTTATGGAGAGCGTTCTCAGCGGAGGAGGCATCCAAATTTAGGATATTTGAAATTAGCGGCGGTTGCCTCGAATCCTTCATATTATTTATAATGAACACATTTGGTAAAATTGATTGTACACGTATTTCAATTTAAAGCATTTCTTAAAATTCCTATTTTAAAGCTTTCTTTTATACGCATACATTTTTTAAATTAAAATCACAATTTTAGACTTTACTAATGTATTTCTGGCAAAGTATAATAGAAGTAGTTTAGCCTTAATTTTACTCCTCTTATGCGTTCATTAATTTTATATTATTGCTTTTTCGTTTGTCCGGCATGCCTCCATTGCACTAAAATTGCATTAGAAATGGCAGCATCTTGCATATAAGCTTAGCTTTCAGAATTATCAATATGATATGCCTTCATATATTCACAAATGCAATAAAGGTCCTTGAGATGACTCCACAGCTGAAATAATATAATCTTTCTTTTCATGTTTTGTATTTTTTTTGCTTCATCCGCAAAGTTAGGATATTTCCCACGTGCCGTCCACCCTTGGCAGTTTCGGTTTCCTCGAAAATTATAAGTGGGAAGTTCTCTTCATCTCCATTTCCTAGGTTCCCCATCCATTTTTGCCAAATATCTCACTTTCTCTCCCAATTTATTTATACCTTCATGGTATATCGTGGGCGCCTTGGGTGTGGGCGTTGGGATCAGTTTAGCTCGGGAGAAGCCTGCTCCTTCTCATCCCCTTTGAATTTTTCATGGTGCGCATCTCAGCTTTCGCCCACACCCACTACTCTCCCTCAGGAATATTCCGTCCTCCCTTCACGTACCGCTCCCCGCCCGATTGCCGTCCCTGCCGCCGGCCGCCAGCTGCTCCCTCCATCCCCGTCCTTTCCCCCGTGCATGAAGGGAGAGAGACGGAGACCTCTCACCCCTCTTGCACCCGTAGGTTTCAGAATCTCCGCTGATCCTTCCGGTTTTGCGGCCGTTCTCATTATTGGATCGTGATCACAGTTTCAGAACCCTTTCAATCGAAGAATAATTAAATAAATGGTAAGCAGTGGATGACACAACTTTTATTTTCATGTTCGTTTCCCTCGTTACTGACGGTAAATTTATGAAGGTAACGTCGTTCATTTTGCTGTTATGTTTTTCATCCTGGTGTCTTGAGAAAATATGTTGGTTGTGATGCTGCTAGTAGTAAAAATTTTTGTCCGCAGTTACTAAAACATCGTGTTTTCCCACTGCGTACTATTTTCACAAAAAGTAATACCTACGTATATTGCATGAAGTTGGTTTCGGGAGGGAACACAGTTAAAATGCGAACACGAAAAACAAATTATTTTTACAATGATAAACTAGTAGTAGTAGTATTTTTGTTTTTAGGGTGCTTTGATGGCTTTGGTCATTTCGTGTCTCTTAAAATCATAGAAAAAATCCTACTTGACAAACACGACACCCATAACCTAGGCGAGCGCGCTGACTCAGTCGGCAATGATAAATCTCATTCGTTCCTTATTACTAGCTGTTGTTCTGGCTACTAGCGGTTTTTTAGAATAAGCTGTTGCACAGCTTTTCATTCCGCGTGATTTTGCTTTTTTTATTTCGGCCGAGTTTCTTGGACTGTTCATCGATCGTCGTGACCATTTAATGCTGATATTCTTTTTCTGCTTCCTGGTTTCTAAATGTAGCTCACTTCGTCTTGTCTCTCTTTTCATCCCATTACTGTATGCACCCCATGAATAGTCATCGTCACGCTACTCAAGTTTCCAAGTAGGGGGCAATAAATTGAAAACGATAAATCATTGTTACTACTCAATTAAATTTCATATATATTTTAAAGCGATAGTTTCTTCCAGAATACATTCGTTTACAGTTCTAACTCATGTATGATTCTATCCCCCGGTTTTTCTGCGAAAAAATTCCTTTTTATGTATCTCTTGTATAGTTCAACCCCAGTTTTTTGCGTTTCGCCTAATTGGAAAGGATCTACTTGACTGAGTCGTTAAAACAATCCTTAGCAATGACTTGTCATTATATCACTTCTAGTTACTTCTGCTATCTTATAAAATTGACTTAACCTTTTGCGGTGTGAGGAAGAATGTCAAATATGAAGCGGACGGAAAGGAAAACAAACATTTTAGTGATAGACAGGCGAAGAAAGGTAGTCAAGAAATACGAAAAATCTTAATAATATGGATACTGAGATGTGATGAAGCTATTGATGCCGGTTGTAGATAGTAGAACGTTAGATGGACGAGGAAGAGATGGGAACGGAGTGGAAATTTTATAAATAATGGTGATTGAAGTGGGGAATAAAAGGTTTGTGGTAATTAGTGATGGTGACAACCCTTACGACACCCCCAGCTAAACCCAAGCTGAGTGATTTTTCGGGTACCACATCTTCGTGGGAAACCGCAGGCGGCACAGGGAAATGAACTGGCCCCTCTACCATAATGTGTTAATTTCCACACGCCGTGGGCTTAGTTCTAGGTGAACTCTACCCTCACTTAACATACCAACCTTCGGGTTGATCACTGTGGTGGTGGTGGCTTTGATGGGTGACGGTTGAGATCACCTAATACTAAGTTCAACCACGTGTGAAATTAACACTCCAGGATAGGGGGGGGCAGTTCTTTTTCCTTAGTCGCCTGAGGTTTCCCAGGAAGGTCCGGTACCCTGGAAATTACTCGTCTTTGGTTCTACTCGTATCTGGAGGTGCCCGGAGGCATCACAAGGATTTGAACCCGGGCCATCAGTTGTTCAGTAGCCAAGAACTCTACCCGAGGGACTACCACGAAGGACGGAAATGGAGATGAACATAAGCAGACGGATTCAGCCGTTTTAATAGGACTCGTGGAGACAGTCATTTGAACTTAAGAAGGCGAGGGAGGGGGTTAAAAAGTCCCTCTGTTTCGACCTAGTTGGAAGACTGCCTCGGAGGCCAAAGTCAGAATGGATAATCATTTAACTCACCTTCTTTCAGCAGTACTGGCAAAAAATGCCGAGGGTAATTTAGTAAAATGTATCACCTTGGGGAAACAGCGTTATGAAGCAATTGCCTTAGATCTCCATATGCACACTTTAAAATTTTATATTTATTGAATTAGTCATTCTATTTTTATACCGTCTGAAAATAGTTGTAATTATGTATTTCAGTTTTATAAAGTTGAACAGTATATTTTAGTTAGACTATTTAGATTTACGCCCTCAATACGTAGTAGTATGTTTTTAAAACTTTTTGTAATGTAACCTGTATTTTTACATAAAGGAAATTTCAAAAATAGTCGTGGAAAAAATCTTAATTAGATGAAGAGAAACTAGTGAATAAAAAGAACAAGATCCTATCACAAAGAGAACTGCGGACGATGTAATCTCATCCCACCGGTGAATTGGTTTTCTATCCAAACCAATTCGCCATAACAACAACAAAATCATGAGTTTGTAGAAATAATCCGATTATGTATTAGCTTTTCAGTGGATTTTCACAGAGGAAACTACTCGGCGAAGAAAACGAGTGTGCGAGTAGGCCGAGCTTCCCGACATGTGAACAAATCAATGTTGACATTATAGCAAGACTTATTCTCTATGAGAAGAGCTTAAAATTGATGATGAAAAAGTAACGAAATATTTTTATACAAAGCAGAGGATTCGCACTTTCGATAGGACAAAAACCAAACAAGAAAAATGTAATAAGTTGTAGCGATTTAAACAATGACTGTTTAGAGAGTGAGGCGATGTATCGGCCGGTGGCGTTTTTCTCCCGAGACGCAATAGCCGTTCTACGTATCACCTCTGAGGGGGGTTAATTACAAGCAGGTGGGGGAACATGGTGGGCGTCGGCCGTTGCGACGCTCTCCCGATCTTGGATCCCTTCCTGCCTCGGCCGTTTTTCTCTCCCCATGCGCCGTGGCGCACGACGAGAAGAGAACGCGGCAAGGTAGATTAAGGAGAATCCCTCGGCCAACTTCCACCGCTTAATTTTCATCTCGGTGGACTGGGAAGTGTCTCCGGGATCGGAATGATCTCGGATGGATCAAAGCCCTTCCTTGTTGCCGCGACGTGCGTCGGGAGGCAGGAAGCCCTCTGCCAGACTGCGTTTCAAGCCACGAGAGATGGGGGTGTTTTGAAAGTTACCCTTTGTTTCGTATATCCTTCGGCGTCTCCGTCGTCTGCAATATCTTTGACATAGTGCAAAAAGTCTACGCAAATGCACCCCCTCCCCCTGTCCCTAGTGTGCGCGGGAATGCCCGTTGGGTCATAGGGAGGAACCGGGGAGTCCAAAAATACGTATGACGTCGGAGCAAGTGGTGGGCGGACTATCCAAAGGGTGGCGAGTTATGTTACGTGATGAAGCAGGCAAGAGAGTGGAAGCGCGTGTGGGTGGCGGGGAGGAGGAGGATGGGAGTCGTGGGAAAGTGATAGCCTGACGATTGTGCGTATTTCGGATTTTATCTTGGTTAATTCGAACCCTAATAAAATGAAACGTGCCTCAAACGACACCTTTATTTTCATTGGTCACCTCCTTAAGCGGCCACTTTTTTCCCGGACCATTTCCTACATAATTTATGTAAGTTGCCCTCCTTTTAAGCAGTCACCTCCTTCAGGATTATTCGGTGAGTTGGATGTTCCTAATTGTATTAATTCTGTTTTCGATGGTGTTCATTATTGACCGCATCGCCATGCGAATACATCAAATGAAAATCCATAGATGAATTCTCATCTAAATATTATTCTCAGCAAATGTTTTGGCAAAATTCACTGAGGAGACCGTGACCTGGTAGTATTCCATACCGAAACGACATACAAAATTATAACTTCTGTACTACTACACCACCCTAATCAGTTGTGTGATACACCAAGAGGTTATTAACAAAGTTAATTGTCAGGAAAATTGCACTTTCATGGTGTCGTGAAATACTTTGATTTTCCTTCGATTTACTAGGAGAAAAAATTGTTAAATACCATATAATAAACCGGGAAATGCTTGGAAAAATACTGCATACCCTCTTCACGTCATTGTAAGTGACGAATTACCTTTCGAAAGTCATTTCAGCACTTCTATAAGCTGGGATTCAATTCTGGCGATCACCTGCGGAATTACCTGGCGAATAATATTGACGTTCTTTCACCCTTTAAGGCATTCTCCTTGGCCTATCGAATCGTCACCAACGCATGGGCTCCATTATGTTTATTATACATCGGTTCATAGGGAATTTCTGAATATCATGCCGGTTTCGAATTAAAAGTTGTGGAAGTCATTTAAAGGTCGATTCAGAAAGTAGTGATAACGGCAAATATATGAACATGCTGATTTCAGACTTGTTTGTTCCGGAAAGCAATGACTTCCAGATTAAATTATATCCGGGATATATGCGCATAATTTAGACACAATAAAATGTTTGTAATACACTGAAAGCTTAGAATAAAATTGATGCTCCAGAAAGTCTCCGTATCTATATTGAATTAATTTTTTTGCCATTAAAGATGCACGAATAAATAATTAAGTGTATTTTGGCAGAGTTGATAGCATCTGTAAATAAATTGCGGATATAAAACGACCAGTATTCCTGTTGCAACACCCGTAATTTAGGTGATTTTCAATTGCCCTTTTATAGCGTACCCACGCAGACATTTTGTTTGCACAAAATGGAAATGTCCTTTAATTTTTATGGTGCAGACTACTTTACGAGGGAATATTTTATTCTAAATTTTGAAAAACTAGCCGGAAAAATTGTCTTTTACTTTTATGCTTCTCTTCGCTGAAACTTTGATACTAATTATCTAAATGTTTGAAATTCTATTTTTTTAATTATGGACCTATCGTTAGACTCAATAAACGATGCGGCACGTGCGTTAAAAACTTGCATTGAAAGGAACCGGAATAACACGCTGGGCGTATCGGAGATTTTGGAAAAGTATGGCACAAAGTCGGTTACACTTTTCGTAAACGATTGAAGAAAAATGAGAATACTAGAGCAGGCGATTACTACACTCATGGTGTTACTCAGAGTCCTAGCTATCCGAAATTCACGGGTACAATTTGTTTGTCCATCCTTATTCTCTTTCTATATGGATAATTTCAGCGATTTCCTCATTATAAAAACAATGCATAGCTTGAATAGAATGATAGTGAGGGAGAAAGAGGACGGTATATATTCCTCACAGTTTGAGATAAATTAATGGATTCTACCTATGAAACCTTATCAGTTTACAATGACTTGACTTCAAAGATCTCGGCTTCAACTATAAACAATGAACCAAAAGGATTTCACAATTTTCATTATCAAGATGAGTCTACAGTTCTCTAATTGTTTTCTTGATTGTGCTAACAGAAAAGGATCTAGTTTTGATCAGCCCAATGGTTTCAGGCGTAACTTGGTGGAATTTTTCCATCATAAAATGAAATGAAAAACTTTGTAATTCACATAAAAGATTGTACGACCTAGGTTTTGCCGCGTCACGACATCATCAGGTACAAGGAATTGGCATGCCCCGGAATATGTACAGTCGAAAAAAAAGTGGAACATGGAGTTGAAACATATTTTTGAAGGCTCTTATGAGCCTAAACTTCCCCCTACCCTTCCATTATTATCCTTTTTTACCCTTCCTCCCGGTCTGAAGAGCCTATTAGTGCTGACCATACTTGAAACAACGCCTTAGAAAAAAAAAGAGTGGGAGGAAGGGAGGCAAGTGGCGTATAGGAGAGGAGGGGGGGGAGGAGGAGGGGCGGGGGAGGAAAG
>WURS02051948.1:0-10933 GCA_011762765.2 Rhinocypha anisoptera | reverse complement strand
TCTGTCATGTAATTATTCAAGGCTAATGGTGCATACATTTTAGTACAACATAAACACATTGGCTATCAAGATTATATGAATGTGAAAGAGTGCTCAGACTGGAACATTTTAAAATTCCAAGCACTCAACTATATGCTAATTTCAGTTCCTAGAGTGCATATTTGAGAAAAAAAACAGGCCACATTTTTCACTATTAGTAATTATAACAATATAAAATTAATTTGAACCTCATTTAGTTTAAATTTTCTTTCTCATTTTGAAAATTGTCCTAGCTCCAACAGTGATTATCACAAAGCCACTTAAAATCGATTTCCTTGAATAGGTTCAAGAAAAGTATGAACTATTCCAGTGGCACTGGAAAGGCCTTGGTGGTATTGTAATTCTGTAATAGCACATACCTTAGAAGTAATTTTTAATTTGGTTGACAATAAAGAATATTTAGAGGTACTTAGAGACCACTCCCATCAACTCTGTTAATACATTTTAACATTGTGGATATATTATTTTTGAACAGGTACCACAGGCTGTAAAAGACCATTACAAATGTCCTCCACCTCTTCTTCCCTTGGAAAGAGATTTAAGGTTACAACTGTTGGCAACTGAAAGGCTAAAGCCCCCATCTATTCCAAGCAGTACTGAAGGACCTAGTGCTGAAGAACAGGAAGAAGTAAGTTGAGTAAAATGTAGAATTTTTATGTCATGCTGCTAAAACTCTTGTATTGTATTTTGCATTAACATGTATAGTGAATATGGATTAAATGGAAAAATTTTAACATTTTTCCAGTGGCTGACAGGAATTATGGCTCTACAGACAAGTATAGCCTGTCATTTAGCCCAAAGGAAGCTGGAAGAAGCAGAAATTGATACATCCCCATACACTGAGTCTATCACCTGCCCTTCTTCCCCAAGTTGCCCTTCACCAACACAGCCACTATCACCTTCTACACCTCTTTCTCCGTCACCTAGTCCCTCCCCTGTGTCATGCTCCTTATCGCCACCTTTACCTTCAGTGACGTTTAACGGTAATTCTTTAGTTGATGAAACAGTTGTGCACACACTTTTGAACGGGGAGGTTGATGATAGGACTGCTTCACCAAAGTGTATCTCCAATGGCCCAGTGTCGTTTTCCCGGGACTTACCAACTAAGTGTTTCCGTATTCCAAATGGCTCTCTGGAGGTGAATTGTGTTAGTGAACTAGAATTGAAGAAATGTAAAGAGGAGTTTGAGTCTGAAGAAGTTTATCAGTGCAAAGGGGATGCAAATGCGGATTTTGTTTCAGATTTGTGTAAATATGAAGCTTCAGTACTTTCTCATTTGAAGGAGGTGGTGAAAGGGTCTCCTTTGATTTACAAGACTGTGAATGATCTGAAGCATGAAGGGTAGGTATTTAAAAACATTTATTTCTCTGTTAAGGACTTATTTCATATATGTTATTCCATTTCCCTGGCTATCGAAGCATGCTATCACCATCATGATAAGTTGTAGTTTTGAAAGCTGTAACACTCTAATGAGAATGGGTTTCGAAAACTACGAAATTAGTATCCTGAGCATCAGGGACCTGCTAAATGATTTCATACAACTTTTTTAATTAACCAAAAATGATGACGTCCTTATATGTATGTAAATTATACTGTTGGCCCTATTTGGATCTTTTAACAGGGACTTGAGAGAGAACTTCATCAATCAAAGGAATACTTCTAGAATAGAAATACTAACAAATACACAGATCAGAGAAAAAGGAAAACATACTCCATATTTTTCCACTAAGATCTTAGTTTTCCTTTTTCTCAGAAATGGATTTCCACATAGTTATGCCTGAAAATATAGAATACACACATCACTTTGCATCGTTGGAGTGAAGGATCTTAAAATGAAATTAAGGATACTAGGCTTAGACCTTTTAGGCGTGAGTAAAATGAAATCCATCATCCTAAGGAAGGTGTATTTCAATAGTAACTGCCAGACCATACATATTGGAGAAAATCTAATGTGTATGTTCAATCATTTCATTTCTTGAGTCCATACTTTCCCTCCTCTCCTTCCTTTGTTTTTCTGATTATTAGATTACTATCTCCTGGAATATTAAAATTTTTATTCTTTACAGTTTTAGTACTCGGTCACATCATTAACTCTTCCATCGTATAATGCTCAGTGGTATGTTATGTGGGTACCATTGTTGTCCTCACTGCAATTTTTATTTTATCGAACTTCAGAAAGATTTTTACCTACGTAGCAGAAATTACTGCAGAGTTGTACCCATTCAAGCATTTTCATTTATGAAGCATCTTAATTACAAAAGTTGAATCAAGAAGGGCAAAGTTATTATTAGGTCAACTATAATGTAGGATAGGAACCACTTCCGTAAAATAAGAAATGGCCTGAAGGAGACTTTAGGAGCTGCTGCTCAAAAGTCTCCTTCAGGTCCTTTCTTTGTTTCAAGATGGCGAATTCCATGACAGGAGTGGCAGCTGGTTTTCCTTTTCCAAGGCTCATCCCCCTTGGGGTTTTTCCCTCAGAGAAGGAGTAGAGATTCCCAAGGAGGGTGAGGGGTTTTGACCCTGGAGGGAACCTGTGGGGAAAAACCCGAGAAAGAGCATATGTATCAAGCAATAACAGTAATAAAGTAGTTGTATCATGGCCTTTCTAGAGATAAATAAATTTTGGAAAAGGGAAGTCAGTAACCACATTAACCTTTAAATTCTGTAACTCAATCCCTGCATGATCTGATGTTCCAAGTCCAAATTGTTTGTTATACTTGGCATTTTCTCATGATACCCGTCTAGAGGTAAGAATTGCAGACCATTTTACTTTTAAAATCTATTATTATTTAATAACATTGAATTTTTTAATTGAATTGATATTTCAATATTATTTAGGTAATAACATTGAAATTGCTGGCTATGTTAACCAGATAGGTAATGCTCCCTGTCTAACTTAAATGTGAAGTATTCGTAGCAAGGGTCTTTTGTCCTCTAATTAGGTTTTTCTTCAATTTGAGATTCTAGAAGCTATGGAGCCACCCTATACACAAAATACTACAACTGCTACTGTAAGTGAAAATGAAAAATCACTGTTTGCTGCTCAGGATGAGAGTATGGTTTCCTGCCATCTTCCGCGTTGCTATGTTGGAAATTTTAAATTAAATTTTGCCATGCATAAAGGAGAACAAATATTTTTGTACTGGCCAAGACCTTCACTCATGTGAAGAAGGGCTTTTACCCTCTCTGAGTGATTGATAGCTTATTGTTTGGAGATAGTCACACATAAGTGAATAACCCTCTTGCCCGTACCCTTGAATAACCTTCAGCTAGCCTTTTCTTGATTATTGCTTATTTGTATGATTAACTCAATTATTTGCTGCTAATATTTATGTTTAGCAGTTGATAAACTTATCTTCAAAGTCTGGGTACTTAACATGACTTCAAGCATATGTTCTATTACATGTTTCCTGTAAACCTTATCTAAATAGTTGAAGACATGAAATTTACCAGGAGTTATTTTACTGGTAATGACTACACAGAAAACAATCATCATGGTCAGAATCAGTTAACTTTCTTATTAAGTAGTCCCAATGAATTTTTACAAAAAAGCCTGTGGCCAGTAATGCATTCAATCTATTTGCATGAGGTTTGGGAGGACAATGAAAAAAATTATCATTTTTAATTTCTTATTAATTCCACCAATAAATTTATCATAATTCAAACATTCAATTGAGAGATTAATGGTTTAAATGTTTAGAAAATAGAATTTAAAGAATGTATGGAGGAACTTGACAGTAAAAAATTATACTGTTAACCTTGGACATACAGACTGTGAAGATGATGAAATCAAAGGCCAAAGTACTCGAGACTGTGTGATAGAAGAGGCATTACAGATAAGGAAAACTAATAAAGTCTTAGGATTAGAAAATATTCTTACATAGATCCTAAATATTTTGGAAAGCAGGAAATAATTTTTTATGAACACTGGTTTTTATGTACCTATATATTTATTAATGTTTATTAAGGAAAAGTAACTTTGATTATTTATTTTAATAATAATATATACATTAATTTATCTTAATTACATGAAATGCAGAAGTAGAAAAATAAAGAAGAATAGGAAGTAGGAAGATAAGAAAAAAATATTTTGCAGGTGTCCAAGGTAGTACAGATTTGTGTCAATGCATGACTGAAGAAAGGAACAAACAAGTAGCCTTTGGCTTTCAGAAGTGTAGTATAGTAGGCAATGCCATAACAATGCATAATGAAAACAAATCTCTTCAAATTAAGGATGCACAAACATTCAGGATGGTGTTCAGCCTCCTTTATTGATCATCATTTTAAGTTTGCAGTCCAGAGATTGGTTTATCTGTTGTAAAAATAATGGAACAATATGGAATGTAATAAATGTGTTTTCCATCCATGGCTTTCTAGAGAGCAACCAAATACATTTGTTGTAGTTAAAAAATATCTGCGTTTGGTTATGGACTGGAGAAATAGGTGGTTTAACATCAGCCTACAAATCTCATAGTACAAGTAAGTGTAGTGGATATATATTAGTGGTCACTGTTAGGCAGAGCACCATGTGGGTTTACACCAAATTGATGAGAATTATTTTCTGAATTGTTAGAATTTTTACATTCTCTATGCTTTCATTTCAATTTGTCATTTCTCCAACTATATTTTAATACTTATTAGTACAACTGAGCATTTATATGATACACAAATATTAGTAAAAATAAAAATTCTTCAGTGCTAAGTAGTTTTCAACTGCAGCTTTTGTTCATCGAAGAACTTGTAACATGTGTGATATACATGTGAAAGTGATGACAGAGTGCCACCATCTGCCATTATACTTCAGTAAGGCCTTTCAGAATTTTTTTTTCAATTATGGATGCCTCTGGTTCAAGACTAATAAAATTATATTGTGTCTATAGGACAGATATTTATCAATATAACATTTTATCAATTTCTCTGAAAAGTTCAAATCATTGCACAAAGTATTTCTGGATATGATAGGCACAGAAACATTCACCATGACAGGAATCATCAACATTACCATCTTTACCGTATGAATGTGTGTAGGTTCTAAGGTCTCCTATTTTTTTCTCAGGACTGGAAGTAGATGGAAAAATGTAGTTTGACTAAAAATATGTGGGAA
Source organism: Rhinocypha anisoptera (assembly GCA_011762765.2). Lineage (NCBI taxonomy): Eukaryota > Metazoa > Arthropoda > Insecta > Odonata > Chlorocyphidae > Rhinocypha > Rhinocypha anisoptera. The sequence goes on along the minus strand of WURS02051948.1, from coordinate 5,790 downwards.
CTCTTGGTAAGTAGGAAGATTACAGGAGAAGTGGATGATAGGTGATGGGATGTTGAATAGGATGTTAGAAGGTAGAATGCTAGGCAGAGGAAGGAGGTGGATAAAAATGTTAGATCATATGATAGGATGTATAAAGAATTCGGAACTTGTTACAGATGTGGGACATACTTTAATTTTATGCTAAATGTTAATTGACTGTTGAGAAGTTCCTTGTAATTCTACAATAGTATGTCATAACTAATATTGTCCATCAGATATCTATCTTTGACTAAGAGAATATCTATTAAAGACCAGGTTCTTTCACATTAATTCTGAGGTTACATACTTTTGATAGAGGTGCCTGCACTTACCATGTTCACTGCAGTTTGTGAAAATGACCTTCCTATGCTTTACCCAAAGATTATAGTTCAGTTAGAAAGCAGAAGAGCAAACTTAGGTACTTCAAAAAATAAGTGATAGTTATCTTTATAGTGGAGACAAGTGATCTTATTTTTTTTACTGTAAAAATTAGTGCAACTTATGGAACAGGTTACTTTGAGTTCAAATGTCACATTTGGAACGTGCCCAAAAGTTGTAGTTTGTGCTTGTTTTTTTGCTAGCATTTTCATAATAGACAGATTCACAGTAATGAATGATTGATTAGGGAAAATAGGTTAGAATCATAATTTAAAAAAGAATTGAAATTGACCATCGATTGGAAACATTCTTCCTTTGAAGTTTAAGCATTCCTGTAAAATAGAATTTTTGACATTCATACTTAATTGAACCATTGGAATCCATATTAAGGTTTTTGTTGGTGTTTCCTTATTCTTGATTACTTCAGGCAGCATTTCTAGTTATTATCCTTACCTTTTTTAACTCCTACAACCTGGGTCAGAATCAGAGTAGACACTTGAACCATAAACTTTCATTTTTATTAAGTCTTCCTCATTGCCTTCTAATCACTTGGTTAAAAAATTATCAACATACTAAACTAGCTCACTGAGTGATGTTTTTTAATTCCATGAAGGAACATTCAGTCTTCGTTTTAGTTTGACCAATAATTTTATCTAGAATATACATTATATAAAACATACACTCTAGTACTTTGATGTAATCACTTAACAACAGTGAGCATCCGTATTCATTCAAGTTTTAGTAGTCTAAATGTATTCTCAAGTATGGAGGCAATGGCTTAATAGGTTAGGAGTTGTATTTTATTTCTGCTACTGCATTTTTAAATAGAGGAGTGTGTCATATAAATTAAGAATTTACATTTTGTTTAGCTTAGTTGAAAAATTATGCTTTGAGCACCTTTGATTTACTATGTATTGGGCCTATGAAAACTATTTCCTGAGAAAAACATAGTATGTACCATGGAGTAGGTTTGCAACCATACTCTATTACAGTGCATATGTTCCCCATTTATCTTTTATTGAATATAAGTGTACCATGTAGAATTTAATTTTTTAATGAAAAAAATATGCTTAATGTAATTGCATGGAATGTCTTAATAATATTCATTATTAAGTTGAAAGTGCTTTAATATATTTATGAACACCTTCAACCTCTTTTTTTACAATATTTCTTTCTTCAACCTGGTCTATTTTTAGGGTGTCTGATAAGATACTCAAGCCTAGACTAGCATGTTCAGTCACCCCAGTGGCAAAGCCTCAGCAAGGAGTAAAATCGGGATTAATGCAGCAGTTGTCATCATCCAAATCCTCAGTTATGTCAACATTAGGTAATTGTTTAGTTTAATCTCAAATAATTTTCAATTCGTAATTATGATCCAAGATATAGAAATAAGTAAATTACAGGCAATCTCCGTCTTTATTAGCAATTATTGATTTTGTGTATAATTTTTCAGACCTAGATATTCATTGTATCACATTGTATATAATGTGATGGAGAATGCAATAATCTTTTATGTGCCCAAGTGAAAGCTTATTCCTCTTATGTTGTTTGTATTATCTTTTATATTGTATAGGATTAGATTTTGACCAGATTTGTTACACTCAAAAATATATTACCCATTTTATAAAATCATCCTGGATGCTATAAAAAATTGTACTTTGTGTCATAGCATGGTTACAGGTGAACTCATTGACTATTGATCGTGACTTCGTACTTAATGGGGTGAAAATGTTTGGAGTTTATATTTCATGTTTACTATTGTCATTTAAAATTAGCACTTGTTTTGGATAAGAATAACAAGTCATTGTATTGCTAATGATAACATTTATCTAGTAAATGTCTTAAACCTATTAAATAAATAAAATTTTGTAATTTACATAGGTATGTGATGACTTTATAGTATGAATTATTATAATTTTTATGGTATTTTAAGGAGATTATTTTGAATTTAAAGCCCCTTAGGAATTAATTTTCATCCATTCCATACGGAAGAATTTTTATGCAGTGTATATTTTTGTATCTCTTGTACATTTATATCTGAAATAAACCTTAATGTATTAATTTAAATTTCCTCAATCTGCAGAGGCAAACTACATTGTGAAAATTTATCTTAAAAAAACCTGTTAAAAACTATTATATAACTTCAGTAATTTGCTTATGACTTGAATTTTAAGTGTTTATGGGGAAACATTTTAGATGTTTAAGAGGAAAATGTCCTTTTTGTAATGTCAATAATGGTGATATGCAAAGTGATTTTTCCATTATTATTTTTACAAGTTGTTTCCAGTATACTTCATTGGATTTTCATAAGGACTACTTATTCTAATCTATTTCATTATGAAAAAATTTATATCCAAGACTACTATCTGTTTTTCAGAGGTGTCATCACTCTGACAAATAAAAGGTTGTAAGAATGTTTTATAAGATAGTAGGCTATGTTTTTATAATAGACTTTCATTTGTAATAATTGAAAATTATTATTTGCAGGTAATGGTCCTTTGAAGGAGCAGTGCAATACAGTCAGTGCGTCTTACAGTTTACCCAAAATTGCTCTTCCTCATCTAAGCTCTCTCACTGAACAACTTCAACTTATGGTTTCTGGAAACTCAGGTATTTAATATACGATAATTGATATTAGATCTATTTTTTCATAGTTTATAACTTAATCTTCACTTCTGTTGAAATAAATTATCCACCACTCATAATCTTATAACAAGAGTCATTATGTTTAAAGCTGCCTTTTCTATCTACAGTCCTCTGAAAGGAGTACATTTTACCAGTGCACATGTGATAAAGGGAAACAGTGTATTAACATGAGGTTTTACTTCGTTAATGTATGATAGTGTCAGTTACTGGAAAATCAGAGCAAACAAAAAATGAAAATTGGAATGATTCAATTTAATATTTGAATGTGCTTGTTTGTTACGAATTGCATTCCAATCTGGGATAATTAAAAACAATGGTATGTGTATATCTAGTGCAGTATTGTTCCTGTTTCATTTTTTTGTATTGATTCAAAATTTAAAATCTTTGTTTACATAATTGAGTATAGGAATGTTAATCATAATATTATAACCTTTACACCCAATAGTGGAAATGCTTTATTAATTTTATTTTAAATTAGTTCAAACTTCAGATCTTAAAAAATCATTCTACAATGTAAATGAAGTATTAAGGTGCAAGAATGCATTGCCTTCTTTGGGCACCAAATGTTTTCAATTATTATGGGAAGCATATGGTGTTTTTTTTGTACAAATATTTTTATTTATGTTCGTTCGGAGGTTTCCGTGGCGTGGATACGATGAATTCTGCATGTTTTTCAGGTATCCACCGTGTTCGTTGACTTGGGTTGACTATTTTTCTTTATCTTTGAGATGTCTTTTTGGTTAAAAGCAAAAAAGTAAAAGCTTAAAAGTTAAAAGTATGGTTAAAGCTTTGAGTTATGATTTTTCCTGTAATTTTTTTGTTCTTAAACAATCTTCATTAGTAATGTTTTCTTCCATATTATTTGAAAATGTTAGGCATATATTGTCTTCAGACCCATTACGTGGTATTCTCCCAGGCATTACTATCTTTTTGAGCTCATGAATAGGTTGATGAGACAATGGTAAAAATAGAGAGACTATTTCACAGCAGGACAGAAATTCATGGGAAGACCAAGGAAAATATATGAATGGCAACTGGACATATATATTATAAAAAATCTATTTAAGATTGGTAGAATGAGTTGGAAAAAATAAATTAATTTAAAAACATGAATATATTTCAGTGGAGTGGATGGTTGCCCATTGTTCTTTCTTAAATTCAATATATTATTCCAATGAGACTTATCACCAATATCATATTATTGTAGTCATTCTCCTGAAGATGTTTAATTACCCCTCTACAGCTATAATAAAGCTTTTGAATGTATGTATACATAGTTATATTGTGGATATTAAAAACAACTGTTTTGTTGACTTCTTCAAGTGTAAAGCAGCAGCACACACCAGTTCCAATGTCATTTTTCAAGAAGATTATGTACCAAAATATACTAGAAATTCTTTCAGAAATCATGGAACAGCAACGACTTGCATCACTACATAGATGAGCTAGTATTCCATTCCAGCTCAATGGGTACTGTGGTCTGAATTTGAGAATGTAATATATTATTAATGTGTTGGGCAACAGCAATCTTTATAAAACTTTATAAGCTCTTGTAGGGTATATTTATTTGATATAGGTTTTTGCATTTTGAAGCTTTATGCACAATTAAACTCATCCATTTTGATGTTGTCAACATTGTCATAATTGATCAAATCTTTTCGAGAGGAATGAGAGAGAAATGTTACAAGGGGAAGTATTACTTTCTTTTTAGGCAAAAAGGGTGTAGTCATGCAGGAGAAAATGGGAATATGAAAAATATAAGTAAACAAGCGAAATAAAATAAAATTTTAAAAGTTATGTGGCATTCATGACCCACTATTTTGATTCCTCTGCTGATAGGTCAACACCCTGTTTAAAAACCAGCTGATGTAGAGGGACATGTGACCTGGTCCATGTTTATATAATTTATTTAATGATGCAAAATACTGAAAATAGAACTACAGTATGTAATTTAAAAAAATGGTTTCTTCTATTGTGGAAGCCGAAATATAGTTTTCCAAGTTTATTGCTTTCATACTCCATATATTCGATTATATATATTATTTTTTTGTCATTACATATAGCCCAGAGCATACTATTCTCTTCCCAACTCCTTGACAAATTTGCCGACACTGTCAATTGGGGCAGAGATAAGCAATGAGACATATGTGGAATAGAAGGAAAATCAGGTGTGTAATACTTTGAGCTAGGAAGAAGAGTCAGTGTATCACCATTGGAAAGAATCACATAGTAAAACCATTTAGAGGGGAGTAGGGAATGAGTTACAGGAAACAAAATGCTGAGAAGCTAGACAACCTTCATAATCAATCTAGATCCTTCACACCCACCTTGGATTTATTTTCTTAATATCATAGTGTAATGATTCACAACATTGTTTTTAATTTCATTTTACTGCCAGTTTCCTGAGTACTGGCCAAAGAATCTAGACTCTTAGGATTCTTTTTATTGTGAAACACCATATTTTTTCTGTTTGCTGTGAGAGATATTTCCAGTTATTTCACCAAATAAGATTTGCTTGCATTGTGGTAACAATCCAGAGGCCTGTTTTAGTTTGTCAGTGATATTCCAAGGTTGAAATTTCTGCTTCACTAGCTAACTTCACTTCACTTTTAACTGCAGTAATATTTTCTGGCGTGATATGGTGGAAATTATCCATTACAGAAATTTAAAACACTGGGTGAACTCCACAAATTTTTTAATGAGATGACCTAGGTTTCGACACATTGTGTCATCATCAGGTCTCACCTG
>WURS02051938.1:0-10934 GCA_011762765.2 Rhinocypha anisoptera | reverse complement strand
TGCTCGAAATATTGCGTAAGTTTTAACTGTGCCGTTCTTTCTCTGTGTGTTCCTGTCCGTCTCCTGTCTATCTTCTAAACATTTTGTGCATCGCCGAAAGGCTGTTTCATTGATTTCACCCCTATATATATATATATATACACACATACACGTATACTTATATATATATATATATACATATATACTTATATACGCCTTTACCAATGAAAACAGTACTCTCAACGTGAAAACAACAATGAAAAACATGGCCAGTACACAACATCACAACAATAGGTCAGCAATAGGCTAGACATTACAGTGCGTATAAAGTTAATAAAATAAACGAAATAATACGGTAAATGCCCTTTCTATGTCTTCACTTGATGGGATCGTACGCCATCCCTCCCCCCCTTGTAAAATCTCATTCCGTGCTCTGCCTAGAGTCTTTATTCTGTTTTCTCCATCGCCTCTTTCATCCCCACGTCCCTCTTCTTCCCCACGCCCTTACTTACTTACTACACCTTCCCCTCTCCTCCTCCTCTCGCGTCTTCTTCCCCGCAAGATCGTCCGCCGTCTCCCCCCCTCCCATCCCCCCCAAACATCGGCGACGCAGCGCCGCACGCATCCGGAAGAAGAGCGAGCGCGCCGAGGACTCCGAGAGAGATAAGGAGGCTAGAGCGCAAGAAGGGGCGAGATCTCCCGCACGCGGAATATGCACCGGGCGAGAAAGAGCGAGATTTCCTCCGGAGTCTTCCCCTTTAAAAAGGGCTTAAAGCTTTAAGACCGACGTTGGAGACGAGAAAACGGATAGGCCAAGGCCAGTGGTGTGCACTCAGCGTAAAATGAAACGCATTACATTAAGAGTCGATTGTGAACGAAAGTAAAAATCCGAGGCCACGGACGTTATATGCCCTCGTGAGATCATCCCGCATTAGATCTCATCCGAAGATTGCCAACTGCAGTCTTTACTCCTCCCCTCCACGATCACATCTCGCGCGATTAATCCCTCGTTGCACGTCATCGTTTAATTTCCTCTCATTCTTTTTCACTCGGCGAAATTTTTCCTGCGAGTCCTTTTCTATTCTCGTTGCGCTCCTTCCTCCTCTTATTTCATCCACGGCACGCGGCTGTAGAGAATCCGTAGCCATCGCTGATGTTGAATTCTTTTCGTCTATCCTTTGACATGGTGTGTTTCATGCATCGCCTATTTTACGCTTCACTTTTGCAGGCGTTGCATGAACAAATGACTTTCTCTCTCCATTAATCTATTTCTTCCTTTCATCTTACTTTGTCATCGTTACTGAAAAAGCTCTCAAGTTCTTGCTTATATTGCGTGCATTTATAATTTCATTCCCCAATAAATTTATAATAATTTATTTCGTCCCGAGACAATTATTTTTTATTGTATTTCTACTTCTAAGCATCACCCTGCAAACCGCCGCAAGGGCGTGTGGCAGGGGGTGAGCAACCACCAAACATTCACATTCACTCCCAAGTGAAAATGTTAAGAAACACATTGCACTCAGAATGAAGCAAGCCGCATGCAAAATAAAATAGTAGAACATCATCCACAACATGCGGGACAATGTTAGACTTCTGAATACAAGTCGTTTCACAATAAATATACGTACATATCATTCGGAAACAAAGTAAAATAACATTTAATATATAATAAAGGAAACGAGAGATAACATGCAGGGTGAATATAAAATATATACAATACTTTTCCTAAGGATCCCTAGGACCAACATAGTTTATTCTGATCTCTAATGGTTCGGGGGGGAAAATGACATTTAAAATCTATTTGTTCTACAATATATCTCCCTGATTTTCCGGGCGTGATCTGATCTACCATAATATGATGGGGTTTTCAATATACATTTAACCTCCTCATTGAAGTAATCTGCTTTAAATTTATACAACAAATTTTGCCTTTATTTCAGCCTACGATCAACGAGTGGTTCTCAGCCACCATGGTCATAACATGTCACCGACCGTATTACTGAATTCCCGTCGTCAGTAATTATTATTATATCTTCGCTCTCAGCATGTCGTTCGAAAATTGCTAAACTGACACCTGCCTTCTTAAACTTGTACGATTTTTTACGATTCCGCTTATATTCTTCCACCTCTGTAATTAAATATAATTTTTGTTCCTTCTAGGAATAACGATCTCGCTGTGCTGTCCTAAAAACACTTGGAAAACATGTTATGCTTGACAAAAATGTTACTCTTAAGATCACAATTTTTAGCATCGTTGAGGAAATACAACTGCGCAATGCTTCAAAAATAATATATCCTGCTTTTGGTTTGCGAACTCAATTCTCAGGCCTAGTACGTATGATCTAACTCGTGCCTGCCGGCGTAGAAATTAGCGAATATAATTGCCATGAAGTTCTCTCTAGCCCTCCCTTTGGACTGCACCATTGACGCGATCGAACAACTGCCACGCTCCGGTGACCCATGAGAGACCCACAAGAGACCACCACTGCACTCACTACTAATTCGATGCAGGAAAGGATTACAATCCTAATTTTTAAGCGACTTGAATGAGATTTAGAGGGCAAGAAGGCGTTAAGATACTATTTAGGAAAAGATTGATACGATGGTCGTTCAATGAGCTCCTAGAAAAAGATAGCAGAACAAATTATTTTTTGGCTAATAGTTTTTTTTTTTAATTTTTCAATTTAATTTCCTTCCGGCTCGATACTCTTTTCCCAGAGTTTCTCTGACTTTTTTAATCCGCCCAAAAAGTAGGATTTCTGAATGGTCCTCAGAATGTCAAAATCTTGCTCAAAAGGAAAGTGACACTGCTTTAAACAGATAAAAATGGTATAACTGTCAGTAATCATTTGGTAAAAGTTTATTAAAATGTAACCAGTTTAGGACAGTAGAATGAACGGTGAGAATGTCTCTAAGATGGAAGAAATAAAGATTTGTGTAGACAACAAGAACGCTAAGTACAAAAATGATTAATAATATATGACCCACAGATGGAATGATTAAGAAGAAGGAAAAAGAATAAAATAAACATGGATTTAAAAACAGTCAGTGAAAAGTTAAATAAGTCCAAATTTGGATGACAATTTGAATTAATGGATCCAAGCATGACTTTGTGGAATTAAAACATTATGAAATAAATAACATAGTGATTCCACATTCAAAATTTATTGAATACTTTTAGTTTAGTTGCTAAGTAACATCATCAGGCAATGATTTTAGTTTGTAACAAAAACATGATTATAAGGAAAAAAATGTACGTGAAAATTTCCAAAGCTCTTATCTTCTTAGTTCTCCAACTAAATGAAGTTAAGAAATAGGCCGAAGAAATATATAATATCTCAGTGGAACTACGAAATGTTTTAGAAAAATAGAGCAGTAAGTTTTTTGTGGTCTCTTTCCTCTGACGTCGTATAATTAGTCAATAAAGAAGGAATTTGAACAAAAGATTTTGTTAAAAATTTGGACAAAAAATTTGCTTTTTGTGCCAGACACTATCACCTGGTATATGAGAAAAATCCCAGGGCTTTTGCAAGGAATTTGTCACATTAAAATGTATATTAATATCAACTTGTTAACATAATTTATTATTTATACTCCAAAAACTTACAGGGTAAGTTAAATATTTTATTTATATATTTATTTCCTAAACAATCTAGGAAAACATATATATTCAACAAAAAATCTGGCCCATGGAATTTTTCGCACATGCCTCCAAGGGCCGTTAGATCAGGCCTTGGAGCGAAGCTCTGTACTAAAAGGGTTAATAGGTTGAAATTAATTTTCGTCACGAAAAAGATAAAAAAATAACTGTATTCAAGGACCACGGGGTCATTCAGTTTGATTTATTATGTAGCGAGAGTACTCCTAAAAGAAATAATAAATGTATGGACCAAAAACGAATTTTTAGGCAAGGATCAATTAGGATTTAGGAAAAATATTGGGTGCAGGTATTCCTTTAGGAGTGATTTTTTTATTACGATCTTTCACCGCCGCTGTTTGAATGTAGCCTTTGGAGACCGCCTTGCAGAGAGCAAGCCAGGCTAATAGGATAAAAAAAATAAACGTGCATTCGCATTTGTGGATGCTGTAACGCCTCCTGCAGATTCTGACCAATATCCTCATTCAGGAAACAAAAGTGTATTTTTGGGAATGAAGATGAACGAATAATGCACATTTCAACACAATGCAGTCCACGGTAGGGGAACGGGTTGTTGACAGCAGTACACATATTTGAAAGAGCGGAATAATTTTATTATTTGGAAGCGATAATGTCAATTAGAAATACAGAAAAGTCTGAGAGTTAATAGAGTTATTCCAGGCGACAAACGCCTACATTTACTAAGAGATTTATAAAAGTGACAGCATGTTGTAGCCTATGCAAGAAGATGAAGAACAAGACGGGAGGGACAGGTACTGCTACGAGTAGGAGAACAGGGGCCCTTTCCTGAAAATCATGAGAATGGGGAAACCAGACTCATTGGAGTGGTCCAAGCAGATGGCGGTGGAGAGAGACCAAGTGAGAGGTCAGTTGAGACTACGCAAAATGGTGCGACAAATGGTGCTAATATTGGTGCGGCCAAACATCAACTTGGACATCATTTAGCATTAGAAATCAATTCATTGTTCTGGGCAGTAGTCCACTATGAACAAAAATGGAAAATAGTTTGGGGCTAGGTAATCACACCTCGAGCCAAGTATTACATTGTCAAAAGAAACACACATTAAACTGATTTATAATGTATCGAAAGTGAAAACATAAAAAATTAAGACAATATAATATATAATGTGAATAAAATATTCAAAAATATGAATAACAAAGAATAAACAACAGTAACAGAAATATATGATGCTAAATACGAAAACATAATATTGTATACAAAAACATACATTAATATCATTACAGAAAATATTTTCTCCTAAATTTACCTAACAACCAGGCAGGGTTTGTGACAAAACATAGCTATGCATACCCATTAGAGAGTTAGCAAGAGTTCCAGGTATTTTCTTTTGAATATTGCCAAAGATTCTTTTATCAACTCTTTTATCACCATGGGGGATATCATTCCATATGCTTACCCCTTCAAGGCCAACAATGATAATAAATAATTTATAATAAAGATAGTAGATAAACCACAGCATTCAACCCGAAGGGCCGCATGCTAAGTGAGGGTAGAGCTCACCTAGTTACTAAGCCCACGAGGCTTGTGGAAATTCACACACACCAGGGTAGAGGGACCGGTTCCTTTCCCTGTGCCGCCTGTGGTTTCCCACGAAGATGTGGTAAGATGAAAAATCACTCAGCTTGGGTTTAACTGGAGTCATCACCGGGTCTCGAACCCGGGTCCCCCGGTCAGTAGCCAATCACTCTACCCACTGGGCTACCAGGAACTCTAGATAGTAGATGATAAATATTAAAATATAATATTTATAGCATTTTATAACGAAAAAATAAACCTTTCAAAATACTTCAGTCAGTTTTTGTTATTTTTTCAAAAGCGTGCAGCAAGGAGTTTAGTATTAATAGCATATTCTATATTTTCAGGCATAATTATGTGGAAATTCATTTTTGAGAAAAAGGAATAGTGTAGTACGTATTTTTCCACTAAGATTTGTATTATGGTTGAAAATAGTCGTACCAGATTAAAAATCTTAGTGGAAAAATACGTACTACATTATTCCTTTTTCTCTTATTAATACCATTATGAGATAAGTTATCCCGCTGCTCGAAGTGCACTCCTGCCCAAGGCAGTTCCCCTGCGAGTCATCTGCCGTCGCATCGTTACTGAGTGACCCTCTCCCGGCAGCGACGACCTCGAACCAGGTGACATTTTCCCCCCAAAATGCCATTGACACGCGATCCCCGCATTGCCGCCGTCCCATCTCGACCCCCGCGCTCCTTCCTTCCTTCCCCTTTCGCGGCCTTTCCCCCTCGAAGACGCCTCTCCCAAGAGGATTCCTCTCCTCGCGACCATCGTCCCAAGACATCGTCCCTTTTGCCGGGGACCACCTCCTAACATCCGATGAACCTTGTCCACTTACGCTAATGCCCACCTCCAACCGTCCATCGGCCGGATGTATTTGGTCTAGAAGTTGTACGGTCCGTCGATGTGTCCCAAAAATTCTTTTACATGCTCCGTTACCCGAGGAATGTTCGCGATATCGCTCATGTCCTGAGGCATTTTAAGAAAGCTTCTGGAAATCCCTTTTAACCCCTTTGAAATATTAAGGAAGGCAAGATCACTGTTCACCGGTAGTAAAAGGTTTTTCCGGCGAAATTCAATTATCGCTCGAAAAATGTTCGTGTAGCTTTCGAAGGTAAAATAATTAAAAATGTCTTTGAGCGTGATCCGAATAAATTAATTTTCAAACCTAGTTTGAATGGTCTTCCCTCGGGACTTTCCACCGTTAGCAAAAAAAATCCGAAATGCTCTCCGAAATTTTTATAAATAGAAGAGTTATGCGAGTACTGAACTGATATTTTCGCAAATGAGGTATGAAGGGAGAAAAGCGCGAGAAAACACGTGCGGTTTATAATATGGTGCGTAACTAAACCAGGCAAAGTTTATTTTCAAATAGTGGGAATAGATAATGAAATGTCAACTCCGTAATTTCCACATATAAGCTCATTATCTGCGAACATGGTTTCTTTGCAGAGGACCGCCATAGCACTATTTTTAAATTAATTTTCTGCTTATCAAATTTCATGATCAGAATTAGAAAAATTAGATTGTACTCCATATTTAATACGAAATTACGAGGTGCATTAAAGTTGCAAGGCCACCAATTTTTTTTCTCCGGACTGGAAACAGATAGAAACATGCAGTTTGCTTCAAAATGAGCGGGCACTCTTTGCCAATGCGTGACAGAGATGGCAGCACTGTACGACAGACAGAAGATTGTTATAAAATTGAATAATTAGTTAGAAAAAAAATCGGAGGTCTTATAACTTGATTGTACCTCGTATTTCATTCTCGCTTTCTACGTTTTGATCCGCGTGAATAAAACTCGTGATGCATCACAGTAGTTGGATTTTCACTGTGGTGACAACACATGGGGTGGCATTCGCTTCCCCTCAGAGATAATAAAAAGTGATATCTTACACTAGAATATCTTCCATTTTTGCAGAACTAGTTTCACTAGTTGAAACATATTTTTGTGGGCTCTCATGAGCCTAAACTTCCCCCTACCCTACCCTATTAGTGCTGACCAGACTTGAAACAACACCTGAATATATATCTTCCAAATGTATTGTACCAAAACTATACCGGTAGCCCGCGCTCGCTTAGGAAATCTCTCGATAATTCTTTGTGTTTGCTCAGTCTTTTTTTGTCTGACGGGCCTCGTGGAGTCTCGTGCAGGGCTTTCTAAAGTTAAAAGGGCTCAGTCAATTTGAACCAAGTGCATCCTGGGTTTATTATCCCTCTTTGATGACGAGAAACTCTTGCACCACAGAGACAGGCCTTTGGTAGAAGGGATGACTGCGAAACCACGCCAAAGGAAAAAAAATCAGGAAAGTTTTTCTCCGTAAGTAATTTAGGAAAACTTTAGATCGCTGCTTTTTATTTTCCCCAACGCCTGTTGACTCTCTTAATTCAGGAGAAGCATGTGAACACCAGAGTACACGTAAATTCTCCCCGGTTGATGGCAAAGGATGTTCATTGGAATTGTAAAAAAATATCCGTTATAATCGAATAAGTGGGATAACGAAGACAGGAGACAGTTTAGAGTCCTTTGGATAATTTACATACAATTCTACTAAGATATTTTGTTTTTATGAAGCGTATAAATTTAAATAATGAATTTCAAAATGTGCTCATTTGATGGCACAAGCTCTGTGCTCAGTAGTTGCTATATAAACCTCTTCCGTCGAGTCACTAAAGCGATGTAAGTATTTGAATTAAGCTTAGGACTGCATCCCTGAGGTCGTAATTTGATCAGTTTTTCGGAACCGGACACTGTTCCACTCATTGCGTCTGAATAGGTCAGGATCCAATGAAAGATAATATCATCACGCCACTCCGCTAATTTTTCTAAAAACGCTGCTCTAACATTTCACAAATATTGCGAGTGAAAATTTTTTCTGACGGAAGGGAAACAAACGCAGTTCACGAGAAAATGAATAAGTATTACACTCGTAATTATCACTTATGTATTTATAGGTTTTTATTTGCCTTTGAACATGAATTTCGACATAGTTATGGTTGCAAAGATTATGTTAATGGCATTATTGCTCCCTGTGTAGCGGATAGAACTATTCAGAGTTATCGATTAATCAGAGTCCTCTCAGAAACAACAATTACACCTGATTTAAAATTGATTTTTTTTTACTCAGCGCAACTGAAAACTGTTGTCTCTTTTAGACTACGATACGCGGAGGAATACCCGGAAATAGACAGTCACCTGAACCCGGAGGAAACGTTCAAAACCACTACATCATGTGTTTCCATAGAAACACAAAACTAAATAACGCGAATGTTATTACTCTCTCTCGCCCCTTTAATTACGCTAAATTCATGGCATAACACGAATTATATTAATTGACAAACTGTGTAGTGATGACAGTGATGTCTAACAGTAAACTTTTACAATATGACTTAAACATTTCTTGATTCAAATTTCTGCCTAAAATCCCCACCATTACTAAGCGCTCTCGTATTTTAAAATTTATGAATCGCTTCCTGCTCTTTTATTGATCTGAATAAAACTTGAAAATGAGCGTTTATCGCATGATTGTCCTATAGAATTAATTACCTTGATTGATTGGCAATCAACGGGTTAATTTAGGTTTTTACTGAGCCTCAGGTTAGAGTTTCCCCGCTTTATCTTAACTCGATCCCTCTTCAAATCTGCATGCTCCTACATCTACGTGATACCCCGCAAGACGCCGCCGCAAAGTCGTGTGGTATATACTTCCCACCGCCTATCATTCTGTCCAAAATCCCTGTACTCTTCCTACCCCGTAACTCGCTTACCCAACATTCTACCCTCCATTACAAACTTCAACAACCCATTTCCTCTTAGCACCCCTTCAATCTACCTTCCCTGCCTTCTTCGGAGTTCACGCAGCAATTGCCTCTCCTCCCCTACCACCCTTAGCACATCATTACTTTTCCTCTCCCTCCAAGCTATTCTCGTCCTTCCTCATGGACCAGGTTTTGGATCCGTATAATTCTAAGCTCTACATGAAATTTTTCACTTATCTTGTCCTTTAAGGCCCCCCCTCCCTCATCACCTATTTACTTTTCGCAATGGCCTCTTTTCCTGATGCGGTAATTCTTCTAATATCATGGCCACCTTGTCTATTTTACTCTACGAAGCTTCCTCAATTAGGTTAACTTTTCAAACTGTCTAGTTTTATAATAGCGATTCATTACTAAATGACGCTATGTTCTTTCACTTTAACGTAGAGATTTTTTTCGACGTAGGTAGACTTTTTTGATTTTTTTGATGAAGTTATGTTGTATTGGTTTAGAGAAATGTTTACGTTGAAATATTTTCTGTATCAAATATTTATTCTGCGATTCTCCACTTTATGGGAAAGAAATTTCATGCGATGGATACGGAGACATTCGTCTGATTCATGAAGCGCTCTCTATCAGAGTTTGAGGGAACTCACGGCCCAAAATACCCGTCTTGTCCTCCATTGGGCGTACATTTTTTATTAGCGGGCTTCGCAGGTGTTTTTCATTTAAGTTCTTACGGTTTTTCGTTTGGTGTTCTTATTCCAACCTTTCGTTTCCGAGAGTCTATCCATCTATGAGTAATTTTCCAGCTATGGAAATATTTAATATCCAAAATGCCAGGAAAACAGAAAATTGACACACTTCATTGTACGACCCCAGTTTCAATGGGGCTTTCAGCGCATAAATGCCATTCACAAGGTATTTATGAGCTGGAAACTTCTCCGGCGGTTGACAGAAAAGGGATTAAATCTACTAATCTATGTAAATCTACTATGTGCAGAAAAAAACGAACACAAAATGTGGTGAGGATGAATGATTCGGTGGTACAATGGTTAGCCAGTTCTACCAGCAATCGAGAGGTTCGAGTCCCTGCTGAGGGGAAAAAGTTTTCTCTTAAGAATCGGTGAGTTTTCTTCATCCTCACCACATTTTGTATTCGTCTTCTGTGTGCCACCACCCCTTTCCTATTTTTTTGTAGTACGTTATCGCCTCTTTCGCTGCTTTCGAACCATTTCCATTTCCAGAAGTAACATGATTGAATTCAGTGGCAACAGCCTCAACTTAATGGGACTTCATGATGAAGAAATGCAACACAACTTTACAAGTCCTCAAATTTTATCGAAACGACCGGTTTCGTCGAGAAGTCGACGTCATCTGGTGGTGACGTCGACTATTCGACGAAACGGGTCGTTTCAAAAGAATTTGTGGACTTAGAGTTGTGTTGTATTTCCTCAACATGATTGACGTTTCTCACGAAGTGTCAATAAGAACAAGGTGTGCTTCATTCCATAAGAACAGTGACTCACGACATTTTCTCATTATCCAGTGCTTCGACGGAATAACTCCCTCTCCTATTTAAAAAAAAAATATATATATATATATATAAGGTGCGATAATCTAAATCTTCGGGGGGAACGTTAATGAGTTTTCGGATCTCCCACGCCGGGAAATCCTCCGATGGCGAGAATTCCAGTCTCGACACAGGACGAAAAATGTAATTCCAAACGATTTCCGATTCGGATAATTGAAAAAAAAATTCCGAAAAACGACTCTGTTCTTTGGAAGTGAATGGTGAATTTCCGGTTGGCGTCGATCCGGGTGACACCTTTGGGTTTCGAAGAGAGAGAGAGAGTGAGGGGAAAAAATCGGACGCCGCCATAGACTTCGCCCACCCCCCCCCCACCCCGCCTGCACCCGGACCCCCCCCCCCCCCCCCCCCCCCCCCCCCCCCCCCCCCCCCCCCCCCCCCCCCCACCCGCACACCCCCCC
>WURS02051927.1:0-10934 GCA_011762765.2 Rhinocypha anisoptera | reverse complement strand
TCTCTCTCTCACTTTCTCTCACGTCTCTCTCTCTTTCTCTCTCTTTAACTCTAACTTTTACTTCTACTCTTATTTTCTTTTAACTGTAGTAGATTTTTGTAATGTAGCGCTTATATCTGTTTATATATCAGTATGAAAGAGCGTATTGACGGCACACACGTAGACTAATTAAACATAGAAACGCTTAAAAGGACACTCAAATATTATGAAAGAGTTCGGATGGGTCTTGCCCCCGTCTTCGGCCTCGTAGAAGTCTTCAACCTAGACTATTACCAATTCGATAGCTGGTAACATATTAGTTTTGCGGAAGAAAGTATGAAGAATTGTGAATCATCGACTTCAGTATAAATTTATAATATTCACTAGGGCACATCATGTATGTTTCGCCAGTCTAAGAAAAAATTCTAAGAGTAGTGGATTTTATTTTATCATTATTGGGATTGGTCCATCATTAAAAGAGATACTCCCAGAAGAACAAATTCATATTTAAAATGCATTTGGGGTTCGAAATAATACTATGAGACCACATTATTAAATGGTAACAAATCGTACATTATATGGACTTCCACACAAAGTTGCTGCTCTCAGATGCATACATGAAAATAAATTTAAACTAATGGCCGTTCGAAAAAAGTCAATAACTCAAAACAAAAAAAAAGACGAGACTAGATTTGAAACCTGTCATCGCTCATGAATAAGTCTTCATTTAGACTGGAACTTCCTAATTCTGACGTAATTTCGAAAAGATGAATATTCACACTTATTCACCGTTGAAATGACTATCCACAACCTTAGCGACGTACGCGAGGTCAAGGTGTGTCGTATTTTGTAGCAATCAAATCTCGTGGTAAGTCACGACCTCAGCTTTTTGGACAAGCATTGAAATTGGCTATGACAGCTGATTTATCATACGTCGGTATAGATAATTAGAGGAGGAACGTTTCCTTCCTCTGTTTTAACCCTACAAGCACTAGAGCCAAAAATAGTTAACACACGCATTCATTATTAATCGAAATTTTAATCAATGTCAACCATTCTTAAAAATTATCTGTCAGGAAAATCACTTTGCTATTTTTCCTTAGCAACATTTCATCGGAATGGTGGCAGGAAAATAGTAGATATCGCAGTGTATTGGCACATAGAAATCTTCTCTTAGGTCCCTACTAGCTTAATTTATGTGAGGTCCATAGCCTGCTATTATCTAATCCCATAAATATTCGGTGTTCTCGCCCACAAGAGTGAAAATGTGGTGTCTTGACTCCCGAGAGCTCTTTCACTTCGTATCTGCCGCTTACGGTCATTCACAGTCCTGTTTAGAGATTATAACTCGCTATCCTCACAGTACTCTGAAGGATGGAAACAAATCGGTTCCAATTAAATTTTGAAAAGAGTTTCATTACTTAAACTGTTTTAAGAGATATTATACGTGTGTACTTATTTGAAAGTATACATTTTACAAAAATTGATAAATTTAGAATAACAAATAATACTTGTGTAACCCATGTCATTCCATTGCGTTCAAACTGAGGAGATAAGGGTCTAG
Source organism: Rhinocypha anisoptera (assembly GCA_011762765.2). Classification (NCBI taxonomy): domain Eukaryota; kingdom Metazoa; phylum Arthropoda; class Insecta; order Odonata; family Chlorocyphidae; genus Rhinocypha; species Rhinocypha anisoptera. The sequence goes on along the minus strand of WURS02051927.1, from coordinate 9,391 downwards.
CACAAAATGAAATTTAATACAGTGACACAATAAAGTCTTGCAAAGAAAACCCCAAGTACTGAAATATAATAGAAGAATCCATTTAGATTTCCGTAAAATATTGTATATTTAGGTGAGATTATATTATGTCCCTACCATGTGTAATATTAGATGAATTCGAAGATGCCCAGTTATTTGCCGATTCTATCCGAAAAAGTTAAATTTGCTATGAAAGAAAAATGGTTGGACTGAACAGGCGTAAAAATAAAGAAACTGCACTCTGTGCATGGCATAGTCATTTATTTTGCCTTCTCTCTCCCACATATTGACTGTTTTCTCGTTGTGAGTGAATATATTTTAGGAATAAATGTGATCGGCGTTAGGCGAAATGACTTCATTGGGATTGACCCTCATTCAGTAGCCAGGCGTTCTACCCACTTGGCTACCATGACCTTTACCTCGAGATGTGATCATTTTCTGTGTCTTCCCAAACTGATAAATCAAGCAGGGTTGTTCAAATTGTGACGGGAGCTGGTTATAATGCAAATAAAAGCGAAAGCGTCAGGATTTCATACGTTATTGTTATTCCTGTCACTGCGGCAGGGGAACTAATGGCTAAATGGAGGGGGCACCGATGAAGGTCGAGAGCGTCACAAACCGCAACGATGGGAACTACGGGACAAGGAACATTGCCCACCGCATTTAACGTCCGCCCGTTCCATCCACTTAAAAAGTCATCAGCAACTGCTGGGGAAATAGCTCTTCTCAATTCTGGACTACACAGGACAACTTTAAAATTGCTAATCACAATAAGTGATACACTACAAGCACGTGGAATATGAGCGTATAAGGAAGGTACCATTTCCCATGCATCACTGCATAACAGGATCAATAATTGCCCCGCTAATAGAAAACAACCCATCGCTATTCGTCGAACGAATGATAGAGCATTCGCTTCGCACCCCTTACATCCAAAGGACGTCTATCAGCTGGACAGGCAGAAAGAGTCCAACTCGATTATTCAAGGACTTCTAAAGGAGTAAAAATATTATTTTAGAGATTAATTCAATGTATGACAAATGTGAGTCAATATTTTAGTGATACCGAAACGGAGACAAAAACCTTCCAAAAGAGTCTGATCCAGAATCGTATTCTTTTTCTCAATGAAAAGATTATTCTTCAGTAGAAATTTTGATTTAGCACTGTTGCTATGTTATAAGATTGATGAACTTGTATCGGTTTTCTTCAATGCGTTGAGAAAACCTCAAGTACGTTAGTCCGTCCTCAAGATGAGAGATAAAACTTTGGAAACGCGATTTTCGTTCGGGGAAGGCTGCTTCCGGCACCTTACTCTTCTCTTCCAACTTACTCGTCCCCTTACAATTTTAAACGAATCCCACCTAAAATGGCGCAAACCATCGTCTTTTGATCCTCGAGTCACCACTAAAGTTTCGATCTCAGTTCCACGACCCAGCGAGCGTCGGCGGACGAGGAGCGGCGCGGCGTGCAGGTAGCACTCACGATTCTCCCCGGATCCTAAGCCTCGATCCTGGGTAACTTACGCCTCGAAAAATTTCCGACGCGGCCAACAGTCCGAGGGCGTGATGGCCCTGCCCCTTGGCTCGGCGGTGGTGGTGGATCTGGGAGGAGCAGATTGCCCCCGAGGGCGGGGAGGCCGCGCGGCGAGATGGGCGCTTCGTGATTCATTAGGCGAGACGCGAGAATTTCGAAGGCGAGAGGATGGACGCGGGGGTGAGGATAAACGTGCAGGGCGGTGTGCCTCCACGGAACCTTAAAGCGAGGAAGAACCACCTCCGGGCGATTTTTTCCCACGCTACGCCCCCTCCAAAAACTCTTATTTCCTCCGAAAGACGCGAGGATCCTACATGGATGCTTAATTTCACAGTGATCACGGGAAATGCTATGAATGGCAAATTATAATCATTAACGTGTCTACATTTTTTACCAGAACAGGATATATGGTGTTTAAGCATAAAACCGTACGTATAGATAGCCTTGCACGTTAAAGACTACCACCAGGATATGTGTACATTATATGTAGAGTTTCAACACCGTCTATGTCGCAACTTGAAATGACGTGTGCAAGGTAATGCGAGGTCACCACCCGTACACTAAAAAAATATTTAAAAAATACAATAACATTCGTTGGAACTAGAATTGCCAATATTTTTATTGTACGTTTCAAATTAAGGAATTACGATGAATCTTACCGTTTTTCTAATATAAGTTCCTAGCATTAAAACTTTACAAGAAGAACACTGCAAAAAATGTTATAAAACTTCAAGGAGGTTCTCACTAATGAATGTTACGTTAAAGAGATGCTTTGAAATGTCTTATTAAATATTAGTAATACCATAATGCTACATTCAATTTCTAGCAGTGAATAGTTTATTTTAATTGACAGATGGATAATGACGAATGACCACAAGTATTCAAAAAGCTCCTGACAGCTTTTACTGAAAAACTTGGAATTTCATTGGAAAAATTCAATGGTATTGCAGAATGTTATGAAAAATACAATGTTATTGAAAAATAAAATTCCATGCAAAAGGAAATGAATGAATTTTACTATAATACATTTAGGAGGCAGAGGTAGCCTATGGGTAGCGTGCTTATTATGGAACTAAGGTTCGCCGGTTCGAGCCTTACAGATGACATAAATTTTCTCGGCTTGAAATTACACCAAATAACAAGACCGGACCCTAGAACTTCGATACACGCAACCTCTGGTCGAAGGCAGCAGTTTCACCAGAAGGCACCGAGTCAAAATAATCGGGCCGGCATCAACTACCATAGCTGAGGGCGAGAGTGAAGTTCATGGAATCGGACTCAGCACTGCGATGTGGAAGGCGATGGGGAAAGCACCACATTAATATATATCCCTAGAAAAATGCAGCCATGACTTCAGTCGACCAATCTCTAGGCTGAAGTAGCGATGATAATGACATGTAGAAAACCGAGGAAGTTGAATTTCCCATTTAATTTCACGACATTTCCTTAAATTTCATTAGATCGATAACTATACTAAAACTGAGAGGAAATAAAATTACCACATCATACTTTTTGCGCCATTTGCATCGGAATTTCGCTAAGATATGTGACGTGAAGTTAGAGTACTTAATTTCCAGCTCACTAAATCTCTTGCAAACTTCATTGCAATTGAAGAGTATTGACGTACACCGCGAAAGGAATGGTTTCAAAATTCTCAGCGTCGAACGAAATATTACCAACCTTACTTTTCTTGTTAGACTGAATCTTCAAGAGAACAATTTCAGCTGTAACAGTCGAGACTGTCTGCGAAACTAAATCAGTAAGATCCTTCACTCAGAAGATGTTAGATTATATACATATATCTATCGGCACTTCTATCAAAATCTATCATCTTCTATCAAAATAGGTAAATATAAGATATAAAGTGATATCATTCGAACATCATTATCCGCCGGTGTTTTATGGTGAATGTAATGGATTGATTCGTTATTACGATGAATTTGAACGTCGACAGAATAATTACACGATTAATCTTGCTGGAAAGATTTGGTTCCGCTTTCTTAGTTCTACATTTCCTTGGAATTCCCTAAAACAAGAGTTTAATGCACGGTGGTATCCATCAAAGAAATGCTTTAATCTGGAGCGACCAGGACATATCCGCTTTCCTGCTTCGTCAATGGGCCATGAAAATGGTCCTGCATGAGAGACTTCAACGGCTGAAACTTTGGATCACTCTAAAGAAGGCTTAAACGGGGAAAAAAGGATCAATGATCTCTATTAGGCGATTACTAAACACTAAATAGGCGCCAATGGAAACATCTTAATACGACTAACCTTTTGCAATTCATTATATATTTATGATAATAGGTTTATGTTATGGTAGGTGCGGTAGGTGTTTCTCTTTTAATGGATTTCACGTTCCAAAGATAGGCGTCACGCTTACCTAATATCGAATAAAAATTTAAGAATAAAAAAATTATAAAGGTAGATAAAGGAGAAAACTACAAGAGGCCTTTTTATATTCGGGGAAAACGTGAGCACCGTAATTATCGTTCACTAAATACTATGTGTGACATTTTTTACTAACAGTAATGTGGCAAGAGGGAAATATATTACATTTTTCTGAAGAGTGCAGATACATAAATTGCAATTATCACAATAATTCATTAACTACAACTTGTTTCTTTCAACTAAAGGCAACTTCAAATTCTTATTCCAAATAATTCTATGGCCTGTCAGACAAAATGTATTTGTTCTTTAGTGTAATTTCTCGAAATGATATTCATAAATCAAAGTGAAAATAACTAAGTTATCAGCAAAATAAAATATAATATTTTGACAGAATTTCATTCAAATGCGTAACTAAAGTGTATTTCTTCATAATGATTACGCTTCGGATTTGGAAAAAGTTTTGATGATGTTTTTTTATAGATAGCTCGCCCACTCCACAATGAGCTCCTCTTAGGATCAAACACAGTGGCACTGTGTTTGACTACTCTACTCATTGGTTATACATTCTGTTTCTATCCAGACTCTTTTGTACCTGCATATTGGTTCTACACAATAATTTTAGGCAAAGATTAAAATTTTCATCCAAATACTGAAGCATTCCATTGCAAGTTAACTCTGATGGAAGGACATGTTCCGACTTCGATATTAAAAGGGAGTTATTTGTAACAGAAATGAACGAAAGTCGCCAGTGTGAATCAAATGTGATAGTCTTCGACAGTAAAGAAGCCTATTCCACCCGATGCGATAACGAAGTTGCGGCTTCTATCATCAATAACATTGATAAAAGTATTCCAATATGGTAGTAACAAAAAAATGGAAAACACCAAAACCTTTCGTCTGGGAAATCATCCAACTGGAAGATTCGTTCGATTAAAGTGTATTTGAACTTACTACACTCCGCAAGGAAACTAAAGTCTTATCGATCATCTTCAAGCTATAAAATCATGATTGTCTCTAAAAAAAAGAAAGCAGAGAGCGTATTGCAAAAATTGGGACAGGCTTTGGAAGAAAGACTAAAAAAATAGTTATTCGGACCTAACTAAACGAACTATTACGTCTTTCGTCCTTAATCCGCCTAGCCAAGGCGGCACGGAAATAAATTGTCCACCATAGTTTCAGAAGGACTCTCTTTCTCTCCCCACGAGAGGGAGCCGGGGAAAGGTAGATGGAGGGCCTCTTGTGGAGTGAGTGATTCTTGAAAGGGGGAAGGAAAGGTTGTGAGTTTGAAAAAATAATGACAAAAAAAGGGAGAGGAACTTCGCTGCTAGGCGAGATTGGAATAAGGCGACCAGAGAGGAAGAGCGAGCGGGCAGGATAGGAAAGAGGGTGGGAGGAGGATTGGTTGGATGGAAACAAAAATAAAAGAGAAAAAAGAAGTATAAAGGAGATGGAAGGAAGGGTGACGTCACTTGACCTTGAAACGGGCACAAAGGGACTAGTAAGAGGAGGCAGTCAAGAGTCCGAGGGCAAGGCAAGTAGGTGCCTTTTGAGTGGAGAGAGCAGCGGCCTGAGGACGGTGAAGCACCCGGATGAAAGGGGTCGCCACCCAAGGAGGTAAACGCTTCGACCGCCCGCCAGGCCGTCGCGGCATATTGTCCACAAGCATTTAACCGTGAATCTCATCACCTTACTCGAGCGACCCTTGTCGATAGCTCATTAACCTCGGGGGGGTATATCCCACTGCTGGAATGGAACAGGATCCCAACGCTTCGAGATCTTCTTCTCCCTTCCCTCCATCGCATTAAGAATTTTCCAAGACGTATAAATGTGCCCAAGTAAGTCATCCACCTCATAAGTTTGATCAAAATCAAGCAATGAGAGGCTGGCTGTGTAAGTATGAACTCCAAAGCTTTGTGTCAGGAGCGTCATAACAAAGACTACTGTTATGTAAATGAATCTCAAGGGTTCCCAAATAGGAAATTCACTTTTTCAATTCTAAATGTAATGCATGAACCTAGGAAGGGCATCACCTATAAAATATCTATTGGTTAAGTTTTTATTAATGAATTCATACAAGGCGCAGTCACATCAATACGTTTTATTCTTTTAGCTAAGCGTATAATATCTGATTCCTATTTACAAAGAACAATGAAACAACAACTACGATTAATATGATACTAATAGGGATAATAATGATAGGATTAAGGCGTGGAAGACTAATGAAGGGAGAGAATAAGTATTCCAGATAGAATGATAGGTGATAGGAAGTATGCAGAGTTGAAGAGGGATTTATGCTAAGGAGAGGCTAGGGAGTTTGAATCCGGTATTCATCAAAAACCTGAATTAACCGGTAGATTACCCTTCATCATAATCATGCGAAGAAGCTGAAGAATTATAGGATTAGGATGTTAGGATTATTGTGATTTAATTATAGAAATTTAATTACGACGTTTAGATTTCATGAATGCTATAGTCATTGTAAGTTATAAATAATTATGTAGTTGCTTTTATTTCAATAAAATAATTACCCCTCACAGATGAACCTTCGGTAAATAATAACTAAACAGAAGACTATTTTTGGGAAGTTTCAGCTCAAGCAAAGTGCAGAGATCGGTTTCCAGACTCCACTTGCCCTTGGCATTTAGAATAATATACATCCGGATTTCATAAGAAGGCAAAACGATTGTCTTGCCCAATGCGTGAAAGAAAGGCTTCAAAATCTCTTAGTAAATATAGTGATTCATATTAATTTCCCTTGAGCAATAGATCGGTACACCTGGAATATATTCGAAAGGAATTTACAGTTACCTTAATCTTCAGAGACACTCCGCACTATGATTTAAAAAGCAATATTTATCTAATTAAATAAAATAATAAGAAGGCAAGATATATTCATATAATTGGCACTAATTGCGTAATATATACCGCTTTAACAAAAAAAATTTTTTTCAACTGCTTAAGGTCATAGAGGGCATTATACCTTCCCCATCGTGCTTTTCCGTATGGAGCGTCCTTAATGTTTGACCGTTAGCACCTAAGCATCTACTTAATTACGATAGGGTCGACTCGCGTAATTTAACTGTCATTATGTACGCGTTGCTACGGTGTTTATCGGTACCTCAGTCGCTCAGCAGAGCGTTAAATCAGATGGTGAAAGAGGCACTAAACCACGCTGAGAACTTATTTATTAACATTCCTTCCTATCTCACGGCTCCAAAATTCCGAGAACGGAAGGAATTCCAAAGTTTCACTCTCAAGATAAACCCACCTAAGGGACTTGAAAACTGTTTTTTTTTTAAGAATGAGTAATCATGACCTTTTTAACGACTCTTTAAGAGTCAATTTTTCCTTTATTTCCCGCCATTCCCGCCAGAAGAAAAAACAGTAACAGTCACAACTAACACTCGCGCAAATATATTCTTCACAAAATGAACAGATCGGAACAAAAAACAAAAGAACAGAACATCGGATGATAATGCGTTCTCCTAAGAATCTACATTTAATGGAAACCCCAGATTCAGGGGATTTTTTTATATTTTCCCATAGTCTAACAGTAATATTTAAGAGCCATGTTTTCTTCTTTCGTTAAAGAGAGATTAATGACCGAGAGAAGCGGCACCAAGATAGATTCTACTTTCGAGACTGGAGGCATTAAGACAGAATGCAACGGAAATCCATTCCTCGGACGAAAAATTGCATTAGCTTCCGGTGAGGACGTTCTCGACAAATATTGATTGAATTTTGTTTCCTTTCCTTTGATTACGATATGGTGTTTCTTCACAATACGAGCTTTTTGCTTTGGGTTGTGATGTGTTTTCTCACCGGTAAATGCTAACACAAATTGTCATTTAATTTCCGTAAATATATATATTCAATAATTTCGATCGACCAAACTTTAACTTACAACGAAAGGTCGCTTTCGTGAGATGACTTAGAGCTTACTACGGGGGAGGGGGGGGGGAAAGAACCTGTTTCCACCACTCGATAAGTATTCCCATATGATCCTCGACTCCAGAAAAGCACATACGTTAGGTACTTCTGACTTATTATCCGACATCCTGTACGGTAAGCCAAGTTATTAAGCTTAATGACGGGGCCGGTGTCTTAAAAGGAGTCTTTTACGCACGATAGGTACAGTCTATGTGATAATCTACATGCCGGCTCAAAGGCGTGTTGCAGAGCAGAGCCATCACTAAACATAAATTCCCGCATGTAAGTATCAGAAGTTACTTGCATGTAAATAAAGTGCTGACATGCAAAACTTTGAGTGACAATATGTCATTAATGTCATGGAGGAAGAATGTCCAATTACATAAAATTAACACCAATGCATGTTAACTTGGAAATATATGCTCTACCTATCCAAACTATCATCTTCGCTCTTGTGAGCATATTTAATTTGATCTCTAATGGTATGAGGAAAAACGACATTTTAAATCTATCCGTTCTAGTCTATCTCCCTGATTTTGTCTGTGCTCTGATCTACATTAGTAGCCTTCTAATATGCTTTTAACCTCTTCGATGCAGTGATTTGCATAAAGTTCTCAAAGAAAATTTAACCTGTATTTCAGCCTAAGCTCAACGAGTGGGTCCCAAGCTGATTCCTCCATTAAACCTCATTACTTTACCTTACTGATCGTAACCTTTCACAAATCTAGCTGCTCCACGTTATCCTACATCGTGAGGGCCCCATACACTTGCAGCATGCATTAGGTATGGTCCCATAAGATCCTCGGTTCCAGAAAATCACATACGTTGGGGCACATTTGACTCATCCGAGATTCTATACGGTAAACCACCTTTCCTTTGAATTCCAGTTATTAAGTATAATGATGAGCCTGGTGTCTTGAAAGCGTCTTTTTCACGTAAGATAGGTACATACAGGTTATTGGAGACCGCTCTGAAAATTTTAAAAGTGCTATTAAAATGAGAACTGGATGACACCACTCTTAATCCTCACTGTAGAGCATCAAAATATGGCCGATTCGGAGTGGGTCTTAGGGATCCCCGCACATGGGCGCCGATTACAAGGGCACCTCCCCCCCACCCCCTTCCTCCCCCTCGCACCCGCAACTCGGGGTGAGAATAGCGGGGTGGCCGTCGAGCGGAGCATATCGGATGGATGGGTTAACAAGTGAACGACGGAGAGCGAGTTCACAGGAACAACGATGCTCCCTTGTCCCACGTGCCACTTTGAAAAAAGAATAATAATAATAATAATATTGAAACGCTTCACATCCCTTGACTACGTGAGGACGACTATGTTGTGTACCTAAGGGAAACCCAAGACTTCTGAAAATCCCACTCACGTTTCTTCGAACAGCCAGCCGGCAGGGCGGGCTTTCTTTCTGTCTTGGGGGGGGGGGGGGGGGGGAGGGGGAAAAACCCCCCCCCCCCCCCCCAGAGAGGGGGAAAGCGGCGGGTGGGGAAAGGGGGTTTTTCCGGGGTG